>JASDQU010105096.1:86249-97951 GCA_032191745.1 Picea mariana
AATGTTGTTGATATTTTTTCATTAATGTTCAGGATCCATTGAAGTTTACCACAACATAAATTCCAAGTGCATATAATGGGTATTGTATTTTATTGTATGTTCTCATCTATGTTTTATGTTTTAATGTTGTATTAATTCCACCTTAATATGCATCATTAGTTTATGTTTGGTGTTTTCATCCAATTATATGTGTTATTGGTGAATTTGGTGGTGATGGAAAGAAGAATTTTGATCAGTGCCCTAAATACCAAAGGAGGTGGGTCCGAATACACTATAGAGTGGTATTAGATCTCTATACCACTAGGCTATTATGGGTAGATAATGCATGATTAACAAGTTTGATAGCCATAGACTTGACGGGTCTTGGTGTTAAACCTTTCCCCATACAATTAAAGCCACGTCCTCTTAATGGTATTCGAAAGTGAACTATTATAATGGTGAAGCTTTAGAAAAGTGGATGGAGAGGCATTAGTTCAACCTTCTGCCCCAAAGGAATTGATCAATTCAAAAAGGCAAGGTAGGAGTATGAAGGAAAATAAAAAGTTATGAAAGACTAAGAGCTAAATATTATTCCCCTCCACCCTCCAACTTAGGGAAATTTGACAAAGTAAAAAGTGGAGGTAGATCTTAAAAGAATTCGGATGAATAGGTTAAAACATCTACCCTCTATCGCAAAGGGATAGATATAGGTATAAAGGTAGGGTGGAAGTTAGAAGTAAAAGCTTTGGAGAAGCAAAGGGAGAGGTAAAGACCTTTGATATCCACCTTCCACCTAACCCAAGGTAAGTGGGACCTAAGTTAAAGTAGAGGTATATCAATGTGGATCATGAGGTAGGAAAGGAGGTAGTGAGTTCAACACCTCCACCATTCTCCTTCCTCTTAGACCAATGTAAGTGGATCCCCAATCAAAGTGGAATGGGGCAAGAGTTATGTATAGGGAAAGGAGAGGTTCATACTTCCACCTTCTACCCTCTTCATTAACTAAAAGGAAAAAGTGGCCCTCTCCTAATATATGAGACTTATTTGAGGTGAAGGGGGTACCAAAGCCTCATGGCCAATCAACACTTACCACATGGAAAGAAGAAAAAAACCACTAAGAGCCAAGAAAGAAGAGGGAAAATATGAAAGAGAAGAATGTATAATGAATTAAAGAATGTATATATAGTTTATAGCCAAATTCTAAAGTCAAAATCTTATTTTAGCTACAAATTCGGTATACAAATTTGATTTGGGTTGAAATTCCAATGAAATTTCGCACTATAGAATTATCCTTTTCAATTTTGATCCAAAACCCCCAAAAATGGGAAAAATGTAGTTTTGGGAGAATGAGACTATTCTCTCTACAAAATACCCTATTGATGATGAAACTTAGACAATAATGAATATGGGTTGGCATGAGAAAACCCAAAAAATTATTTAGACAAATTGAAGTACTAGTGAGAGAGATCTAAAAAGTGGAGCCAAATCCACTATCTTGAGATAATTTTGGTTATTTTGGAAACTATATATTAAGGAACAATGACTCAAGTTCAAAAATCTAGAAAACAATTCCTAGTCAACATTTAATTATTTCAATAATATGAACAACTTTGTCCTAGTGGAAATTTTCCATTTTTCACCATTTGGGAAATAGTGTTTTACACTCCTTTCACCCAAGAAAGAATTAATTGAAAATATTGATTATTCAAGCTCACATAGATGCATAAGATGACTAGAGTGGTAGATCACAACCATGAAGGTTTCTAAGTGTTCACAATCATAATTACTATTATCACATCATACAAATATTATTACGTTTCTCTCCAATTTTTCTTTGAATGGTGGTAGAATATGTTCTTTGACCTTAATTGCACCAACAAAGTGAAGGAATTGGACAAGAGTAGTGAACTTTTCGGAGCTTTAGATTTTTCTCTAAACTTTGAATTAGGCGAAAAAACAACCATTTGAAAATAATTCCATAAGGGAAGGGATCCAAATATTCAATTTATTGAAAAATACTTCTAAATGTAAACAAGGAGAAAGGAGTCTTCAGGATTGATTTGACAAAAAATGTAAATGTGGATAAATCCAAAATGCATTCAAAAAAATTCTGAAGATTTTGGGAATGAAATGGATATAAAAAATGTATTGTATGAAAAAAATTACAAATACAATATTCTATCAAGGACAACGAGAGGATATAATCAAACATTAAGTTCTTTAAAGAAGAAATATGGAGGATAGACAAGACCACTTTGAGCATGAGGAAGATGTTATGGGTTTGGATGTTAATATGGGAAATGATGAGACATAATCGAATGGGAATACAAATCTAAAATAACCTCAAGATCTTGTGGAAATAATGAGAAACTTAAGGGTCAAAGTCCAAAGTTTCCAATCAAAGAAGGACAAGATCATAAAAGCTTAAAAGAGGCAAAACGAAATGAATCCTAGATTGGTCTAGAGCTTCACTCAAATACAGATATAACTATAGTGTGTACATGGTTCTAATGATGTTAGTGGAAGTAGAACCAGTTCAAGAAGGGAGTCTCATATAAGACCCAAGAAATGAGAAGAAGACCTCAACAATTAAAAAGAACCTCCAAATCTATGATATACCATCCCTCTCAATTTGAGTCATCGATTAACGAATCATATACTTCCAAATATCCATTAACAAAATGTGTCTCCAATTAGACACAAAATAAGAAAACATGATTGATAAATATTGTAAGAAGAACTTCACAAGATTAAACCACCTATATTCAATGGTGAAAATAGGTCTAGACAATATGTTGAAGCTTGGTTATTGGGGATGAGAAAGAATTCTAGCTACATGATTACTCAAGGAACATGAAGGGTATAATTTCTATCTATAATCTGTGAGGACAAATTCTATTTGGTGGGATCATCACTGACAAATAAATAGGATCGGTGAAATGAAAACTAAATGGGGATAGTTCAAGAAATGCTTCTAGCAAAAGTATATTTCTAAACATTATTGTGACAGGAAGATACAAGAGTTCCATAATATTAATCTAGGAAACATGGCAATGGATGAAGATGAATGAGAATTCTTGGAACTATTGAAGTATGTAGAGTATATCAAATATGAAAAGGTAAATACAATACATTATGAGTGTGCTACCTTCATTCTATGAGGATCAAATTCAATCTAATGAACCAAGACACTTGAAGAAATAATCAATAAATCCAATTACTCGTATGACCATAATAAAGGTGAATCAATTTTGTAGAAATATTTGAAGGATAAGAAAAGAGACATATAAGGTCAAAGGAAGAAAGGTTCCAGACCTCCTTTATTTAGTTAGGATCCCATCACTTTCCAACAAAACAAACCAACACAAAGTGGGACAAAGATGTTGATATATATATATATATATGGAACACTCATCATTGTAATAATATATTAATATACAATATCATCTCTTATGAAAAGCCAACATGGCATCAGAGCAAGACCGGGCTTAACTCCCTCACAGGAGGGTTCGGGAAAATAAGAGATAGCGTGCGTTTGAATTCGAAGCTCATCTCAGCAAGAAGTTGGCAATGAATAATATAAATGCAAGACACAGATTCTAAAGTGAAAATTCAACAAAGATGAGTATATGCTGGTATATTAACATCCGTTGTTGGTCAATACAACCAAAAAAAAAAATCTACAATAACAGAATATCAATCCTAGTGCCTAGTTCACAATGTAGAACTAGCTATGAAATATTTGAAATCTGTAAAACACAAAACAAAACAAAAAAAAGACAGGATGAGATCTTTCTGAATCAAGGGAATTATACAGTAGAAATCATGAAGAGGTTCGGGATGTTAGATTGCAAGGCAATGGCTACACCTATGGTATAAAATCTAAAGTTGTTGCAGGAAATGACTTTACAGACTATGGATGTTACTTTATACACGCAGATGGTGGGTTCATTGATGAACTTGATGAACACAAGATCGGATATATGTTTTGTTGTGAACACCCTGAGTCAATATATGGAGCAGCCCAGTTAGGTTCATTTTCTTGCAGCAAAACATGTGATGAGGTACCTTAAGGGTACATTGGATTATGGTCTCAGGTATGTGACAGACCATGAGTTCGGGTTATATGGATATTTAGATTCAGATTGGGCCAACAGTATTCCTAATCGGAAAAGTACTTCGACATATTTCCTCAGTCTATGTTCCAGTATGGTTTCATGGAGAAGAAGGAAGCAATTGTGTGTAGCACTCAGTATGGTTGAGGTAGAGTATGTGGAAGCATGTGCAGCAAGGCGCGAAGCAATGTGGCTTCATAAATTTATGACTATTGGATTGAATTTGACTTGTAGGTAAGACCTACAAGAAGAGGATGGCAAGACTTGTTCTGGAGGACAAGTGATGAAGTCAATAGGTTGAAGATCCAATTGATATTCAGTGCTCGAGAGGGATCCGTAAAGTCAATTCTAGAGGGATTTGGGTACTACAGTAAGGAGCAGGAGGCTCCGCCGGTTGCAAGAAGCAGTCATGTGTGGCTCAGTATGGCTGAAGCTGATTATTTGGCAGCATGTGCAGTAGCAGTGTGGCTTCGAGAAATTTTGTCTGGGTTATTTGGTCTTAGAATGGAGGTGACCTGCATTTGGTGTGGCAATCATAGTTGCATGAAGTCATCAGAGAACCTTTTGGTCTATGACAGGTCAAAGCATATCGAGGTCAGATATTGTTACATTAGGGATATATTGCATAAGGGAGCAGTGAGGCTCCAGTTTCGTGACTATAGAGGATCAAGTTGCGGACGTGTTTACCAATCCACTGTCGAGGATGAAGTTTGAGTACTTCGGGGACAAGCTTGGCGTGGTCCCTCTTCATAGGGAGTGTTCTCATCCAGCATGAAAAAGGGCTAGCACTAAGACAAGAGTGCACATGATCAGATATTGATGCATCTCAGGGAGTGGATGTCCTGGGGACAGGTTGTAGCTATTGAACGCTACCCACAGACCTTGGTTGCATGGGGTGAAGTCATGTTGCACTATGACAGGTGGAACTCATCCAGCATGAAAAAGGGTTGGCACTAAGTGTTCTCATCCAACATGAAAAAGGGTTGGAACTGATACATGAGTGCACATGATCAGGTATTAATGCATCACAGGGAGTGGATGTCCTGGGGACATGTTGTAGCTATTGAGAGCTACCCACAAACCTGAGTTGCATGGGGTGAATTCATGTTGCATTATGGATATCTGAGGATGTATTGATTCACATGATCAGGTATTGATGCATCGCAGGGAGTGGATGTATTAGGGACATGTTGTAGCTATTGATAGATACCCACAGACCTTGGTTGTATGGGGTGAAGTCATGTTTCACTATGGATATCCGAGGACGTATATATTTKCATGTTCAACAGTCAATGGAGGTGAGCTCGTGTGGTATCATACTTGGATTCTGTGTCTCATGGAAGTGATACTTGGTTGAATGACACTTGGTACAAAAGGGAGAAATGAGGCTCCAATATGGTGCWGAAGGGATCGGTGAGGCTYCAATATGTGGCTACCAATGAGAAGGTTCTAGATGTGTTAACAAAGCCATTGTCAAGGATGAAGTTCGAGTAGTTCAGGGACAAGTTCGACGTAGCCATTCTTCAAAGGTAGTGATGGCTTCATATGTTATTGCAGGGTAGTGGATGTCATGATGACATGTTTTGGCCATTGGAGAGATACCCACTGGCCCTAGATGCATGTTGAAGAGATGAGGTACAGATGTTATCGTAGGGTACTGGATGTCATGCATAAGATATCCAAGTTTTCTATGGGAAACTAGATAGTCTCATGATGACATGTTGTAGCTACCCACCAGCCCTAGAGAGCTACCCATCGGACCTGGATGCATGCTGTGAAGTCACAAGGGTGCACGTGATGAGGTACAAATGCATTGAAAGGTAGTGGATGTCCTGGGAACATGTTGTAGTTATTTGAGAACTACCCACAAGCCTTGGATGCATTGGATGTGAAGTCACAGGGGTTCACATGATGAGGTACATATGCATTGTGAGGTAGTGGATTTCATGGTGACATGTTGAATCTATTTGAGAGCTACCCACAGGGCTTGGATGCATTGGTTGTGAAGTCATGTTGTACCATGGAAATCCTATGAGTCTAGAGTGAAGTTTTTATACTTCATAGACAAGCTTTGGAATGATGAAGAATGTCTCCCTCGTTGAGAGGGAGTGTTGATGTTTGAAAAACATCGGGAAGACATTCTTCCATATGTGTGTGTGTGTGTAGTTATTTATTATCCAAGGGATGCGTATTTTCATGGATGGTCACCATATGTTCTATATATGTGGAACACTCATCATTGTAATAATATATTCATATACAATATCATCTCTTATGAAAAACCAACAAAAGATGGATGAATCTTTGGGGAAAATAAAAAAGAAACCAATTAAATGTTGGGTTGTTGAAGGGAACATATGTTTAAATATTGTCCACATAAGAGAGACTAAATGTAGATTGTTTATAACATCTAGGAAGCTACTACAATAAACAATGGGGAATAGAACATTCATTGGATCTATGTAGCATTGGATGATTGTACGGGGTCTTCACTTAGTGAACCTATGACATAGCACGTGCATTCATGTAATATTAAACAATACCTTTAATTTCACTAGATATTGATAAATATCCCCCAAAATCCTTTAGTTAAACCCCCCTTTGAATACATATTTCCAATTTAAAAAACCCTTATTTGTAGATACCCCTTTTTATACCCCCCAATCAGGGATGATTTTAAGGATGGAAACTTATTTTAAAATGTAGAAATCTTGGTGAATCTTACTATTTCTTTATATGCCAACAATAAAATGTTTTGCGATATTTTTGTAAAAATATTCAAATTTCTAAGGATTTTATATAGTTTGTATAAAATTTTGGCGATTTTTAAGGTAAAATAATTTTATCCTATAGAATTTGGGCTAATCATTTTTAGAATAGCGAATCTTTTTTGGGGAAAAACCTTGAAAAATTAGCCCATGAACGAAATTTGGCCCCTAAAATCATCTCTGCCCCCAATACCTATAAACCCCTTGGTAATTTTCACCTCTCCCATAATACCTCAATATATTAACTTAATTTTTCTTAATTTTAAAACCCCTTTTATAAATGAATGTCATAAGATATTGGTCAACAAGGTGAAGCCCCCATGGATGGCTACCAAGTAAACCACCATGAAGAGTTTGATAAACAAGTGCAATAAAAGAAATACTAAAATAATCTAAAACATAACAATAACAATGGCACATGCACATAGTACAAAATCATTTACGATGGAAACACTTAACTAGGAAAACTAGCCTAACTAATAGTTGCACCTTTCTCTATCACTTGTATTAACTTCACCACTCACAATATAATATTTAGGTATTTCACAACATTCAAAACCTTAATATATTAACTTGGATTAAATTACAACCATAATCCCTTAACCAAGATTATATTACAATGGGTCAAAACCATTGGCCAAAATTATACATAACAAACCCAAAACAAAATCCCTTAAGGGGTCCACCCATGAACCCAAAAATAGGGGGCTTGTTGGCCCCCCATCTGACCCTAGTTGGGGGTTTGGGTCTCCTCCAAATCCCCTACCAAGATGTGATTAATTCTACTTGCAAAGGATGCAACACATATCCAACATTCTCCCACTTGTTGAATATTTTGCAAAAAATGGTAGTAGAGGAAAGGTATTCATATAGTCAACTACTAGGAGTAGAAATTCCCATTGATTCTCTCCACCATGAATCTACAACATTCTTCAATGTATCAATAATTTCAAGCAAAACTTTATTCTATTCAATCGTGTCTATAACAATCATGGTATTGCACATCAATGTGCTCTGTCTTGGAATGATAAGCAAGGTTCTTTTCCAAAAACATTGCACTTGAGTTGTTATAACCTATCCTCACTACTTTTTTAACAAAACCAATGCATGAACACAATATTGCATGAGTTGTWSWCATGTACTTAGCTTCTATAGTTGACAATGCAACTAAAACCTGCCTCTTTCTCATCCAATTGATTTCTCCACCAAATAGGTTAAWTACATAACCACTTGTGGTTCTTTTCTGGTCAAGACATCCAACATAGTTTACATCAACAAATCCTGGTATATTTGTCTCTCTTAGAGGTCCAATTATTCCTTGGTAGCGTATTGYGTGATCTAAAGTTCCATGCATATTTTTGAAGACCCTCTCTACAAYTGTCCAATTTTCCTTCCTTGGTTTTGACATATACCTACTCAAAATTCCCACTACAAGCATAATGTCTAGTCTAGTATAGACCATAGCATACATCAAAATTCCAAGAGCACTTCTATTGGGAACATGGGACATATATTCTACCTCTTCTTGTGTCTTGGGACATTGATTTGTAGATAAAATTTCAACTACGGAAATAGGGACCTTTATCAGTTTACATTCATGTATAATAAACCTTTGCAATATTGTCTCAACATATTTCCTTTTATTCAACCATTGTTTCTTGCTTCCTTGATCTCTTTTAGTTTCCATGGCCAAAAAAAAAAATCAGCACCAAGATCTTTCATATCAAATTTAGAAGACAATTGAGCTCCAACATCCTCCTATATTTGAGCAATAGATTGACCCTTCCATGTCTTAGATCTCGGTTATCGATTTGTCTCCTGGGAAAACACCACCTCCAATGTACTTTTCATATTCATAAAACCATTCCCTACAAGGAGGCATATGAAATTAAGCACTTGATTCAATCAACCATACAACATTGTATGAAAGCATACTTGTAGATGCCAACTTAACCAACAATAATGTGTTAACCCAAATTTCATTGCATTAACTTAACCATTCATAATAAAATATGTAGGTATTCTACAACATCTAAAACAATAATGTGTTAACCCAAATTAAACTACAACCATATACCAAGATTATATTACAATGGAATGAAACCATTGGTGGAAATAATACATAATGAACCGAAGAAAAAAAAATATGTATGTCCCTACTAGCCCCCTACACACCCCTAGTCGGGGGGTGGGTCCCCTCCAAGCCCTTGTTGGTATGTGACTAGGTCTACCTACAAAGTTTGCAACACATATCCAACATTCTCCCACTTGTTGAATAATTTGCATAGAATGGGGGCATGGGGAAGGCATTCATATACTCGGCTACTAGGTCTAGCAATGCCCATTGATTATCTACACCAATACAACTTTTCAATACTAACAAACTTTGTCAATGATTCTACAACATTCTTCAAGGTATCAACATTCTCCAACAACACTTTATTGTATTCAACCATCTCTCTAATTAAATGGTATTAGACATCAATATGATTTGTCTTGGAATAATAAGCATGGTTCTTTACTAGAAAAATTGCATTGGAGTTGTCATAACCTATCCTCACTACTTTCTGAACAAAAACGATACCTAAGCACAATCTTTTCAACCATACAAATTCCTTACTTCCACGAGTGGTTGTCATGTACTCAACTTTTGTAGTTGGCAGTGCAACCATAGACTACATCTTGCTCATCCAATTGATTGCTCTGCCAAATAGGTTAAATACATAGCCATTTGTGGGTATTCTATGGTCAAGATCTCCAACCCTATATGCACGAACAAGGCCTTTTATATCTATCTCTCTATGAGATCCAAGTCACCCTTGGTAGAATATTTCACAATCTAAAGTACCATGTAGATATCTAAAGAGCATCTTTATAGATATCTATTTTTTCTTCCCTAGTTTTAACATATACCTGCTAAAACCTCCCACTGCATGGCAATGTCTAGTCTAGTATAGACCATAGCATACATCAAACTCCATATAACACTTGTATAGGGAACATGAGACATGTCTTCTTCCTCTTCTTGTGTCTTGGGGCACTTATTTGTAGATAACTTTGCACCTATAGGAATAGGGACCTTGACCAATTTACATTATTGCATATTAAACCTTTGCAGTATTGTATCAACATATTTCCTCTTATTCAACTAAATTTTCTTATTTGATCAATCTATTTTAATTTCCATGCCCAAAATAAAATTTGTAGCACCGAGATATTCCATATCAAATTTAGAAGACAACTAAGCTTTGACATCCTTGATGATTTCCTTGTTGTTTCCAATCAACAACATATCATCAACATACAAGACAGTGTAAATAAAAATGGTCACCAACTTGCTTGGAATACACACAATGATTAGCTTTTCTTCTTGAGAAATCAAGTCCCAATATGAAAAATTATGCCACTACCAAATTTCAAAACCTCTCCTTTATCAATAACTTGTATTTTTTCATAAAGGACTACATCTTCTCTGTCTTTTACCAATATATATATATGTGTATCTGGTCATCCTCATCTCTATGCCCTATGCTCAAACATTAATATGGATGTCATATAATGAAAAGGTACAATGAAAAATGTAGTATATTGGATTCAATTGTTGAAATCCCCTTACTCCAATCCTAGGTATCTTATTATCTAGTGATTTCCTTACTACAAATCAAGTTAGCATCTCACAAAACAAAAATACACTGATGGAATATTCAACTCAAATAAAGATAGCGGAAGAAATACTAGAAACCAAATCAAGCACACATAAACACCAATATACTTGGATGGATACCCCTTGAAAAACCCCGGGGGGGAAACCAATGTTAAGAATGATTTTATTATGATTAAAATCAAGGCTCCTGTAACAGGGAAAATGGCCCATGGAGAGAAATACAACTGTAGACAAACTTGGCAAAGTTTGTTCTTTTATATGACCCATATTTGGCATTCTTTTCAAGGTGTGTGCGCCTTTCCTTAAGTAAACTTGTGTATAAATGCATGTCTCCATTGACGCTAGTGTACATGACCTCAAGTACTGTATGGAAAAATTGGTATAGCTTGACCCTTTCTTGTGGCTTCGCTCTGTTGAAACCCACTTGTGGATACCTTTGTTCTCTCTTCTCCTTGAGTTGTTCTCTAGATGGAAGTCCTTATCCACCTATCCAAGATCTCCTTGAATCACAGTCCTTTGTGATCCAACTCTCTGAGCAAAGGTCCTTCTCTGCTTTGATCAATGTATCAAGTGTCTTCCTCCTTCACCCTAGCCTTGATTTTATAATCTTGAGTTGTGACCTAACCCTAATCTCCAAAGTGATTGATGGTTGAGATTACTTCTCACCTCACTTGAGATCAATGGCTAATATTAAATGTTAATTGCTTTTAGCATTTAAATAAATAACTCAACTAATTGATAAAAACACTTTACTTTAATAATTTCTTTAACTAAATTAGAGTCAAGGATAGAAGTCTTTGGATGATTTCCACACGTCTAGACACAGATACATGTGTGGAAATACATGTCTGATGCTCCCATGCATCAACACTCCCTCTTAGAGAGGAAGGTATTCTGCACCACTCCAAGTTTGTCTCTAAAGAACACAAACTTCCCTTTAACCAAGGGTTTGGTCAAAATACTTGCAACTTGGTCGTCTATGGAAATAAAATGAAGCTTCACTACTCCCTTTTGGATCCTATATCAAATGAAGTGGTATTTGATCTCAATATGCTTGGACCTATCATGGAATATTGGATTCTCTAAGAGTTTGATACAACTTTGATTGTCACAATATATCATCATAGGCTCCAACTCCTGATCAAATAATCTTGTAAGAAATTTGTGAAGCCAAAT
>JASDQU010105097.1:21788-47852 GCA_032191745.1 Picea mariana
CCACCCCAGGAGAGTGCACCTTCTCTGTCACCTGTACAGTCCTTCGGCTGCCAGTCTCCCTTACCTTGGGTTATAGGAACAGACCGGATCGGAAGTCTCCGGGTTCTGTGGCAGCTACAGGGTTCCTTCCAAGAGCTCTCTCCTTTCTCTACGCACTCTCTCACCTGGAGGGAGTCGCTCACAGGCCAACAAGCCTCGCGCAGTCCAGAACTGCATGCCACATCAAACACCGAGAAATTGGACACAGGCTTCCCAAGAACCGGTTCAGCAGTCACAGGATGTTCTCACGGTCAAGATTTCAGAACAGGGCTCCACGCACAAGATCGCTCAGCTTTTCCTGGGTAAACAGAGACTCTTCCCCAAAATTGACATGGACATGGCGTTCGGGGAATGCACACACTGGTTTTCTCTCACAGACAGACTCCACGGCTCTGAACAAAGGTAAACACGCATTCTTCAACACCCCACACAGGCTTCCTCTCTGTAACAGACATACACGAGGTCTCCTGCTCAAGGTAGTCGGGTCAAATCGAATGCCAGAGATCCCCCCCCCACGGTTGTTCCTTTATGTTTTATTTGCATGCGTCAGGGTGGACATTTGTCACCCTGGGAACTGCATGCATTCCATCCGTATGCCTCCCTGTACATGCCTTTCCTTTTTTCTAGGAACTTAGGATAAAATAATATGCACATGGCTTTTTAGGAAATAATATTAAAATATTATTCCAGGCCTAAGCCCCTAGGCTCAAAACTCAGCCCCTTTCCCACCTTCTAGCCCCTAGTTCCTTGCCCACTCTGTGGACGCTCAATCCCCCTTCACTCATTCATCGTGGTCGGTCTGCACCTGGCGGTGTTTATATTTTATTGATTATTCTGCATACATACAAGTGCAACAGCAGGCTGGCCCTCAAACACTTAGGCTTCCTGGCCTAACAAACACATAAGCCTTCCATCTTATACAAAACTTGGCTCACCAGCCTATAGAGCACATTTAAAATTCATTGCATATATCATGATCTGTAACGAGGCTCGGCCTTGGGGACACTACACCCACCTCCTTTTGGTTTAGCTGACTAAGAGGTCAAAAGTTTGACATAAGAACATGCATTTCCACTCGTCAACACTTTTTGGCGACCATAATAGGGACTTTTTCAATAGTCTTTAGTTGGACAACAACATACCTATGGGCCTACATTTTCTTCTTTCATCTTTCTTTTCTTTTATTGTTCATTTATTTTTTGTTTAGTTTATTTTTCATTTATTTATTTTTGTTGCTACTAATTTACATAATTTAGAGCTTGAGATATTCATGACTGAAGTATTTTTCTTGCAGCCTGAAGTTTGGGTCAATCTGATATTGTAGGTCAGCTGCTAATTTTTGTTGTTGAAATAGTTGAAGAAACCTTTAACCAATCTGAAATCCTATTATTTTTTGTTCTATTCGCTCAATTTTGGTATGCAATATTACTCCCTTTAAAACAAGTTGACTGAGATTTGTTGTTTCTCCTTCTACCCCTTCTTTGTGATTTTTTTCAATCATCCCCGTTGTTGTGTATGACTCTTCCATCAAGATAACAACCTAATGGTAGAATTGGTTTTGCAGACCATATTAGTGTCACCTCTATATTATTCAATTTTATATTGGATACATCCCAAACTAGAGAACAACTCCAGAATACCTAGGAAATCATCGTTGTAGATATTGTTGTGCATAAAAAAAGAGAACTCTTTGTGAGGCAAGATATTAACAATCCCCCTTGTCCTTGAGACGTTAAAGTTCCAAACCCCTTGATGTTCATGCCAACTCTGAGGTAAATCTCCCGAATTTGATTCATTATTTGAAGTTGGGAAACATAAACAAATCCTTCAGGGTTTACACAAAAACATCATTCATTATTATTGAGATTCAAAATCTGAAGCACCCATATGTAAGACCAATTTTAAGTGGACACCTATGTCTGTATCAAGCAAGATGATTTATCCTGTAGGGTCCTCCTAGACTCTTGGTTGAATGTATAGTGGTTACAACCAAAATATTTCTACAGCTGATCCAGCCAAAGTAATCCAAAAATTTGGTCTTTTTCAATTTGAAGAAAACTTCAATAACACTCCTTGGCATGTTCATTCACCCCTAAACTTGAATCCTATTAATGCACCACTACATAAGTTCAAACATTACTTACCTAAATCTTCTAGAAATGGCACTTTCACGGTAGATGAGAATCTTAATGCTTTCTCCAACGCATGTCATAACATAGGAGCAAACGACAATGACACATGCATGCATATTTTTTAAAATTATTTATATGACAAAGCAATTGCCTATTTATTTGACCTTCCACCTAAGTCTTTTTCTACTTGGGATGAACTATGTTATTGGTTCAAATCAACTTATGGGCAGCCACAAATTCCTGTTGATTGGCTTAAATATTATAACAATTTGACCTTTCAACGAAGTGAGTCTATCAATAATTTTAATATGTGTTTCACAAAGCTTTATAATCGAGTTCCTGAGGTCATTCAACCTCACAACCAAGAATCCCTAATTCGTTATTAATACCCTCCCGTCAACATATAGAAACATATTAGAAGAAAGAGGTGTTATTGATCTTTCACCAGCCTTACAGACTTGCTTAGAATAGGAGGAACAAGCCCTAAGAATCATATTGTCATTGGCTTACCCAAACAAAATTGTGGATATGACTGTTGTCCTACAGTTAATGTAGGACATGAATAATCGCATGATCTCATTTCAGAGGAAAATTCTGCCTGCCGCTGTGCAAGGGAATATCCCGCTAATACCATTGCAAGCTCATTTACAACCAACTCAGCCCCGAACACTTGTTACATGCCCTTGGTGTAACTTCTGTCAATATTACCATGACCCTAATACTTGTAAAGTGTTGAAAGCTACCAAAGAATGAATCTTTGGAAAAAAATATGAACAAATTATTGACGCCCTTGATTGGGTCGAAGAGGAAGATGTCCTGGACATTACCACCAGAGGTCAAACATACAATAAATGGTAATGGAATTTATTATAATTGTAATCCTAGTGCTTCTAACTAGAAGCACACCAACCAAACACTCCCCAAATTTCTCGAAGGAATCAAACATCTACTTCCCAACAACAATCTTCATCTTCTTCGACTAGTTCGATTGAAAGGTACAATATTATTGAGGAACTGGCAAAGGTTAAAGCCAATGCCACATCACTTGATTTAGATAGAATACTTGAACAACGAGAGAATCTAAAAATATTCTTAGCTAAATAACCTACAAATAACAACACTTCGCAAACAAAGACCTCAAACACCAACATGATTACTGAAGCTGAAGAAAATTTGGCAACCCCATGAACCGTAAGAGTTGTTTCTACTCGATCTTATTTAAAGAATCCTCCATTTTCTGTCTCCATGAAAATAATGGAAAATATTGTTCATTTTTGTCTCATTGACGGTGGTTAAGGCCTCAATGTCATGTCCAAAACCATTATGGAGGAGTTAGGATTGTCTTACACCAATGAGAACCCTCAGAATATGTTATCTTTTAATAAGCAATGCCAGTCCATTATCGGTGAAATAAAAGATGTCATCTTGGTGATGTGTTCTCACCCAAAGATTTATACCACGTGCAACATCTAGGTGATGGATATGGGAGTAATCAATTATTCCATAATCCTAGATAGGGATTGGCAATCATTGACAGGTAGATTCCATGGCTAGAACTCATATCATCATTCCGAGAGGACCCAAAAAAATTATTATCTATCGTGAGGATCGTACCATGCCCTATATTCAAAATCTTCCACAAACTTCAGTAAATTTCATTGAGTTGGATCTTGGAATCTACTCAATATTCCTAGAAGATGAAGTCGAAAAAAAAAATCTCCTCCTATACATGAGTCTCATGTTGAGATGTGGCACATGCATTTTGATGGAGCCTCCTAGAATGAGGGAAATGGCATAGGAATTACCCTTCACACTACCTTTGGAAAATGTCATTCTTTTGCTCACAGGTTAAACTTTACATGCACCAACAACATGTCTGAATTTGAGGCCTTATTGTTGGGTCTTGAGAATTCCTTGGCCCATAATTATAAAAACTTAAATACCTTCAGTGATTCAGAATTAGTTGTGAATTTGGTTAAGAAATTTTACACACCTTCCAATAAACTTATGAGGTGTTATACCAACATGGCTTTTGATTTGATATCAAAATTTACTTTTTTCAACATCATACATGTTCAAAGAGAGCTGAATGTTATTGTTGATAGTTTAGTTGCTTATGCAGCCATACCTAATAGGAATATTTTCCAAGAGAGACCTGAATGTTCTATTATATCTATGTATAGACCTCATATACTAGATACCAAAGAGTCATGGAAAGTCTTTGCTAATTATGAAAGCCTCCAAGATTTTCTTACCAATGAAACTAAAGAGTCTATTGATATCATTAACCTAGCTCAAAACAAGTTTCCTACGGGGTTGACCCCTTTGGAAAGTTCCTTTTCTTCAAGTGAGAAACAAAGTGGTGGCCCGTAAAAGAAGGGTAAAGTCAAAAAATCGATGATACCATTACTATGAACATGGGAACTGAAGAGGAACCCAAGATCTTACACATATCAACCACATGCTCTCCTAAAGAGAAAGAGCAATCCATGGCTCTTTTTGTGAACTTAGAGATATATTTGCATGGTCCTATTCAGATTTATAAGGGTTCGATCTTGGAATATCCATCATGTTATCCCCATCAGGGAAGATGCTACCCCAGTACGATAAAGGCAAAGGCATGTTAACCCGGATTTGGAAGCTACTATTCGAAAAGAATTGGATAAACTACTTGTTGCCCACATTATTTTTCCAGTCAAATATTCGGAGTGGGTAGCAAACTTAGTCCCGATTCATAAGAAGAATGATGACATATGATTGTGTGTTCATTTCCGTGCTCTTAATAAGGAAAATGTCAAAGATAACTTTCCCTTACCCAATATGGAGCTTATCCTTCAACAGGTAGTTGGATCTCAGATAATGCCTTTATTAGATGGATTCTCGTGATACAATCAGATTCAGTTCAAACGATCTGATAGATATAAGACTACCTTTACTACTAGGTGGGGCACTTTTAGCTACGACCACATGCCTTTTGGTTTGATTAATGTGGGTGCTACTTTTCAGCATGCCATGCATCTTTCCTTTGATTATATGATTGGTATTATCATTCAGATTTACCTTGATGACCTTACAATTCATTCTAAATACCAAATTGATCATTTTAAGCATCTATAAAAAGTCTTCTCACGATGCCAGAAATTTGGCGTGTCTTTAAATCCCACCAATATGTTTTTGAAGCTACCTCAGGAAAATTAATCAATCACATAGTGTCTGATGTTGGCACAAGAATTGATCCTGAAAGAGTGAAATACATTCAATTCATGCCTCCTTCTTCTAAGACTAGAATCTAAGCCTTTATGGGAAAAATAAACTTTGTATGTAGGTTTATACCTAATTTCGCTCAAACAGATAAGTCCATTCATCACTTTTTGAAGGGAGATCAAGTCTTTCATTGGAATAATGACGTTGAAAAGGCATTTTTTGAAATTAAGAAGGTTGTATCTTCTGCCCCTGTTCTTTCTACACCTAATTGTACCAAAGCTTTTGTTATTTATACAAATGCTACTGAAGAGGCTATATCAGCTATATTAATACAAAAAAACGAGATAAATTTGAGAAATCGATGGCATTTGTGAGTCAGGGCCTTTTTGATACAGCTATGAAGTATTTTTTGATCAAGAAACATTCTTATTCTTTGGTTAAAGCAATTGATAAATTCAGACATATCATTCTAAGTAAGCACACATAAGTGAAGGTACCATTACCTCTTGTTAAATTCCTGCTCTCATGAACTCTCCTTTTAGGAAAACACGCACATCAACTCATGAAGATTCAAGAGCACAACCTTACCATTACTAATACCAACACCATTAAAGCAAGGGATATGTCCCTTCACCTTTCCCAGCAACCCCCATGCTTCTCCTGAATCTGAGTATGATGAAGATTCTCTTTCTAACTTGATATACATAAGAGGAGGAGAAATTGAATTAGTTGATCATCCCTGGCATAAAAATATCATTTATTATTTGATTCACTAGAAATTCCTTGATGCCTTATAGTATAATGAACACAAAATATTAAGGTTTGAAGCCTCTAAATACTTAGTGTTAGGCACCTCTTTATTTTGAAGATCTCCTGATGGAATCTTGTTGTGTTGTGTTGATGAGGGAATGACCAGTAAGATACTTAAAACTCTACATGGGACCAGTGATGAAGTAATTAACATTGGAGGGGATTTTTTTGCGCAATCAACTGCTCATAAGATCCTCCAAATAGGTTATTGTTGGCCCAAAATATTTAAAGATTCATTTAAATTTTTCCAGTCATGTGACGCATGCCAACATGCCATCGAGAGAATAAAATTGTCTACCTTGCCTTTGAAACATGTTATCACTTCTTACCCTTTTGCAAAATGGGGCCTTGATTTTATTGGTCCTATAAACCCACCATAATATATTGGTCACATATTTATTCTAACTGCAACAAATCACTTCAACAAGTGGTATGAAGAATTTCCCCTTAAGAACGCCTCTTATGATCAAGTGATCACTTTCCTTGAAACCAATATCTTTTCCAGATTTGGAATCTCGCTTGGAATTGTATATTACAATGGTCCTGCCTTTATTTCTGCTAAATTCACCCAATTCTGTAACAATTTTGGGGTTAAAAATTATTTCTCTTATCCATACTACCCTAAGGGGAATGGATTGGTTGAGTCTACCAATAAACAACTGATCAAAATCCTTAAGAGAACCATAGATGAAAAAACAAGACAATGACATTTATAGCTTCCTTATTCATTATGGGGTGATAGAAGTACGACTAATATTAATATTTGTGCCACTCCTTTCCAACTCCTCTATGGTTAAGAGGTTGTTATGCCTGTTGAGTTGCAACTAGCTTCATTTTGACTCGATTTCCAAGCTAAAGAATAGAATGACTCAAATCTGTCGCAACGTTTCCATGCTTTGCTTTCCTTGGAAGAACAATGCTAACAAGCTTTGAATATCATTAAGAAAAGGCAACAATACATCAAGAACTATTTTTATAAACGTGCTAGATTTGGAACTTTTGAGGTTGGACAGAAAGTCTTATTATGGGACTCTGCTCATGCAAATAAAGGCAAACATACAAAATTCAAGAAATTATGGATCGATATGTATGTCATTGTTGCATTGATGGGTAATAATTCATATTTATTAAAGGATAGTGATGACAGACTCTTTTCATATACCACTAATGCCTTGCATCTTAAACATTGTCATGACCCTGACTCATGGTCACCTCAGTTATAAATAACTCAAGCACTTAGGATATTTTTTGTAGGAAAATTATTTTGTTTTTGTGTCATTTGTTCCTCGTCTCTTTTTCTTTTTTATTACTCTTTTTTCTAATCATTTGAGTTTCTTTTCTTTATTTTTGAAGTTTACAGCAGTTCCTACTTTCAACTTTTCTTTTTCTTTTTCGATACGTTGCTCTGAAAATTTGTCTTATAGGCACCAGGAACCTGATAAAGCTACAATTTGCTTAAGAATGAAGATGTTGTTCTCTGCTAACTAACTGATCAATTTATAAAGTTGTATATGGATGCAGGGTTACATTAAAAAAAGATCAATTGTTGAGGTGACTTAATATCAGTAAGATAGTTTTTGACCCACAACTTGGTGTTTTAAAAAGGGACTTAGTGTCATTCATAATTGTGAATTCCTTTGTTTTTCTAGCTGCTTGTCCTTATTCACACACCTGAGGATAAAAATTTCATTCATGTTTTTTTGTCTAGTCTTGTTGAGTCTAATCGCAGTTCAGTCCTTCTTGTCTCTACGAACCCGATAATTCTAAGTTCGGCTTACCCACATAGCCCTACCTATGGAGTCGCCATTTGTTGATTCTTTTAATGGCACCATGATCAAATTTCACAATGTATTGAAAAATTACGTGTTGTTTTCATTTTCTTGCCTCACCTTTACTCTTGCAAGCATTTTTTCGCCATTTAATTGCCTCAATATACATGTTGTGTTTTTTCGCCATTTAATTGCCTCAATATACATGTTGTGTTGTTACAAACAAAGCAAAAAGGGAGGCCTTTCCTAAGAAAATCTTGTTTACATTGATTGTGTGGTATGAACATTGAATCAATTTTTGTTTATATTGTGCAAGTGAAAAGAATACACAAAGTAAGAAAAGATGCGACTTTGGAAATGAACCATATTAAAATTGGTATTAGTATTGTGCACATTTCTTTGATAAACATATTTTGGTGGACTTCATGCATTCTAAATTTTGTTTATGATTTGGTGCTATATTTTTTTTATAAACAATATAAAAAAATCGTTGGATATAATACCAAAACCCATATGTAACAATATGTTATACACCATGTTTTATTAAGGAGTGCAATGGTTATATCGTTAACATGGTTATATGTTAAGAACGATTATATTTTTTAGCATAACATATATAATAAAAGCATGAAGCTTCATGGTCACTTTGTGTACCATGAATCTACCACTCAATACATTGTGTATGCAACTTAAATTCAAGCCCATGTTTTAATACATGATACGGTGGAACCAACCCAACATCCATCACATTAAGTATGATACGGTGGAGCCAACCCAACGTCCATCACGTGGTTATTGACATGATTTCGATTTGGCTCACAATCATTTCTTATGATTTTGTTGGGCTCGAGAGCTCTGCTCGGGTTGCTCACCCGAAGTTGCATGGAGGACAATGGCTTGTGTCCCTCACACCTGGCGATGGCTTTGGTTGTCTATAGACCTAGAAAATGCAACTAAAGCTCGATGTTGAAGTTTAGTGAATTTAGTTTGAGATGGGTTTTTGTTTTGACTTGAGTTTTCATTCCAAAACTAATATTTACATATGAGAATTTATTTACAGTTTGGATGGCCAAGGAATATGTATATTTGGACTGTGGAAGAAATTTTAAAAGATGTTATGCAAGTAAAGACACGGTTTGCAGACTCATTTTGATTATATATATATATATGAAACTTTGTATGAATACAACGGTTGTGTTATATGTTAATCGAGTATTTTGTTGCATGTATATATGATGTTAAGAATAGCCATGAAAATCATTAGAGTTTTTCAAATATTATGGAAAAGGAGCCCCCTCCTCCTTTTTTTACTTTGATTTGAAAACCATATTTAAAACTTAGTTCATTTTGATATTTTCTCGTGCCTTTTCTCGAGTTTGCTTAAGTTAAAAACTAAATTGTGGTATGTTCATGTGACTACGTATTGATAGTTAGTTAATATTTTTTGTTGATAATGAATATTGGAAGTTATCAACCATTTTAATAGAAAATGGTTTAAAGACTCAAGCCTCGAAAAGCGACAGGGGTCTTTTTTCCACACTTGCTATGGAGTTATTTTTTAAATGTGAAAATGGGAGGTCAAGTCTTGATATTTTTGTTTGCATAAGAGACTAATACCGGCATCCAAAATCATTCATAGAAGCTTGTTGTCGCTTTGTCAGTCTATAATATTTTGTTTGTTATTTACATAGTAGCCAAGCAGTCTCGTAAATGCTAATTGTCTATGCAAGAACGTGTTTATGGTCCAGAATTTCGCAAAAGTTTGAAAGAGATTTAAGATTGTCATTCTAATCTACTGATGAAGAAATATTGAATAAAGAAGACTGTTTTTTTTCATATTCATATTTCTTTGCTTTGATTTTTTTTTTTTCTCTTCTTTCATTTGGATGTCATTCTCTATCATTGTATATATCAGATTGTATATTTTTATTATATAAATCTCGTTTTTTGTTCTTACTTAATGTTATGTGTTGGTACTTTTGTTTATATCAAATCTTTCTATTAATGAAATAATTTGCATAAATATTTAAGTGGAAAGAGAATAGCATTCATGTGTTTGCTATGTTATTAGTACACATGTGTATCATGTCGTGTTTGTTAATTGTTTAGAATAATATTATACACATACTATGTTTTTTTATGTTATCTTATCTAACTTATCATGAAGGAAGATATTATGTTAAGACTTAGGCTATAAAATCAGGGTCATCATTCTCGCATCCTTTTGGTTTAGCCGACCAAGAGGTCAAAAAGTTGACAGAGGAACATTCATTTCCTCATGTCAACACTATGCTCGATGCATAGCATTCCAAGACAAAAGTATTATTGAAATCAAGCACTACTAAAACGAGTGTAGTACACACGACTTCCTTTAAAGCTAAAAAGGCCTACTCTATGGCACGGTTCCATGCAAAGGAATTGATTTTTAGCAATGCAATTAATGGGGTTGCAATTCACCCATAATTATTCGCAAACTTCGTATAGTATCCTGTGAACCCTAAGAAACCATGTAAGCTTTTCAAATTCCTAGGGTGTGGCCAATATTGCATAACCTCAATTTTCTTGGGATCCACTCACACCCCATCCTGAATGACTATGTGACCCAAGTATTCCACTTAAAAAGCACCAAAAGCACATTTGGAACATTTGAGGAACAACTAGTTACCTTGGAGTAGTTGGAGGGATTTAATGACATACTCCACATGTGCTTCCCATGTTTTGTTATAAATCGAGATATCGTCAAATAATACCAACACAAAATTGCACGGGAAGGGCATAAAAATTTTATTCATTCAACTCTGAAAGGTGGATGGGTCACTACAAAGACTAAAAGGCATCACTAAAAAATCCTAACATTATTTATGTGTGTGAAAAGTTGTCTTAGGAATGTCCACCTCATTCATTCAGATATGGAAATAGCCTGAGCAAAGGTCTAGTTTAGTGAAGAAATTAGCACCATGAAGCTCATCCAAGAGATCATCAATAAATGAGAATACAAGGGAGGAGTAAGGGCTAGTACTAAGGCATATGACACCAACCTTTAACAATTCCCAAATAATCTTTTCAATTTCATTCTTTGTGTAAAAGGGTGCCTATATGGGTGCATGTTGGGTGGTTGACTACCTAAAATCAGTGGAAGGCCATGATCGTGCTCACCATGTAAGGAGCTTAGGGAATGGTGTGTCCGAAATACATGTTGATTCTTAGTCAAGATCAACTATAAATCAAGGTGAATTGCCTATGGGGGGTTGTCCAAAACTTGAATGGCATTGAATTGGGAGATTATGTCTAAGTAGATTTTTTGTGATAAATTTTCCATACATTGAGAGTTGATAATTTATGAGGATTTGGACTTGATCCCCTTGAGAGTATGCTTATGGCCCTCCCTAGTGAAGCTCGTGTTCAATTTCTTGAAATCCATGGTAACCAAACACAATGTTGTAGCCAATTTGTGCCAAGCACCACACCACAACAACCCATTTCAATAACAAACACATGGAATTTGAGTTGATATTCGCCCACTTGAAGTTTCACCTTCTCATATTTCCCACCACATTTAATCATACTCCCATTGGCTACCATAATTTGAAAATTTTGGACCACATGGACATAACAATGGGTTTATTTTTCCACTCACCAATGAATAAAATTGTGGGTGTTTACAATATCAATTAAGATAATCACCTTTCTATGATTGATGTAGCCAGTCAACTTCAAGGTACAAATAGTTGAAATTCTCAATAAAGCATGGAGGTAAATTTGGGGCTCCTCGTGAGGAGGCTCTAAGGTGGGTTCTTCCCAAGGAGGAGGTATAGGGTTTGCTAAATCCACCTTGGTAGTGGCATCGTAAAAAATTCCTAAGGGTCATCACATTATGACACATCAATTTCAAATCATTTGTATTCCTTACTTATAATCCCTTTGAAATAACTCTCATCACAACTATAGCAAGCTTTGAGGCATTAGTATTTGACTACTTCTTCCTAGGTCAACTTGTGGAACCACAAAGTTTGAGAGGTAGAGGGTGTGGTGGTAGGTACCAAAGGGATGTGTGGTCAAGGAATAAAAAGGGGTCTTTTGGTTTGTACATTGCCACCATTTGTTCTTATCTATCTTTTTGGGAGGCCTCCAACCAAGTAGTGAATTAAGTCATCAATACTTATACTTTAATATCCTCTTTCATAACATTGATAAGACATTCTTTGAAAAAGGAATCGATCATACCCTCTATGTGGATTTCCAATTACTCAAAGGCCACTATAAATTCTTTAATTGTGGCTATTTGGTGCAACTTATTCAACCTTCCCAAATAATGTGTATCTATTTCAAAGTGAGCATAAATGGCCTTCATAAATTGGATCTAGGAAATGTACCCCCCATAGGACTTCTTATGCCATTGCCACTAGTGTCACTCTAAGTTTCATTGTGTCATCTGCAATTCCTTAGAGAGAGGAATAATGTTCCATTTGGGTAACCCAACTAGGTGGTTATGTACCATCAAACTTTCTCAAGTCTATTTGGGAAATATGTGCCACATATTGCATTGGTTATATTGAAAGTGTGACCCTGGGCGATACCCTCCCCCATTGGAAGAGTCACCCCCTTTTAACTACACATGCAAATATTGTTGAATTTCTTTGGCTTTGAGAATATCAAACAATTCAGTTTCAAGGTCATGAAACTTAGTTCTAAGGCCATTAAACTCAAACTTGAGCTTAACTTCAAGGTTGAAAACCCCAATTTCCAATTCATCGAGCTTTTGTACATTTGTTGTCAACTTCCCTACAGTGGTTTTCATATGGATGATCTTGTTATCTTTGGTAGAGTTCCTAGTGAACATCATTGGCCTTGGGGTCCACCAAAAGGTTATTTGAGAATTATTCCAATGTAATTAGTTTCAAACAAAGAGTCTTTTGAGATAGGTCACCCACAATGATGTGAGCAAACCCCTGACTCTTTTTTTCATGTACTCTAGTAGGAGTATTACTCTTGTCTAAGTATTACTACATTGATAAATTCACAAATTCTTGATATTTAGACAAAATTACTTGTTTAGATACCTATTTCATAGAGGCTAGGGTTTGTAAGGTCCTTAGGACAAAAGAATGTCAAACTCTATAACTCTCTAATATACCTAATGGTTCCCAAAAATAGTACTTGATACATAATCGAGGAGCTCATAGCCCACTCAACTTGCCAACATGGATTCTCTACACAATTTGATTTCCGAACTCTATCTCAGCTCTGTCTCTAATAAGAAAGGTCATCAGTTCTTAGTACAATTCTTTATGCAATTACTCTTTGGTTTATGGGTTTACTAATTGGCTCATCCTTTCAACTTTTCTTGAGCGAAAGAGTGGGGTCCTTTGAGAAAATAGCAATTATTGCTCCTCTAACTTTGATCCATTTAGAGTATGTAGGTCACCTCTTTGTCTTAAGGTTTTAATAATATTTCAACCCATTGAATTCTAGGCTAAGGTTTTGATACACAACTGCTTTCTCCCATTCTTAGCAAATGCTACTTGATTTCCTTCAACAACTGCTCATTTGATTCACTAGCGGAAATTTTACTTTAATAAGAATTATGGATTCACCTTCCTATGGATGTGAAAAATTTGGAAACCTATCTTTCATAGGCTCCTTTCCTCTTTAATGTGGTAGCTAAGATAGGATATGATTCATTTGAATTGAATCGATGATTTCTCCTTTGGAACCCTCTGAATTGATACAACACTCACCAATAGTGACGCTCCTCCTCCTTGGCCAAAACCCCTTTGAGCCTGAGCAATAGGAGAAGAAGTAAGGAGCGCTAGGGGTTAAGGAAAGGCCAACAACCATGGATATTCACTTCTTGATCCTTAAACTTATCTCATATCTATTTCTTTATCATTCTAATTACTCTTCTTTAACTTTTCTCCTAGATTCTTACTATCTTATTCCACGTAAACTTGCATTGTTTTGTATTGTTTTGCATTTTTTTGCATTGTTTTACGTGGATTACATAATAAATTTTCAATCTGTGTTGCAGATATTGAGTCTTATCCACTCTTAGTCTGGATCTATTTTGGATCACACCTCCCCATTGAGAGGCTTTTTAGTCTCCAAAATCTCTAGGTAACCAATTTGGATCAATTTTTTTTGTGTCTCTGAAACGTGGCTCTGACGTTAGCTCCTGGATAAAGCTCTAAATCTGGCTCTATCTCTGGCTCATGGCTCTGGTCCTTGGCTATGGTTCTCGCTCTGGTACTAGCTCGCTTGTTCCTGCAGTGCAACAATATTCTCACTGACTCTCAGCTTTGAGCAATCTATGAATCCAAACTCTATACCCAAGATTCATTCTCATCTCCCTCTCTTCCTTGGATATAATCTATCTTGGAAATCATGAATCCAAGTAGAACAATTGTCTCCTTATTCGATGTGATCCCATCTCATTTCCATCACATTTCAATCCTATGAAAGGAAGTGTGGTTTCCATCTTCAGCTAATATTGGTTGCTTCCTTGTATGGAAATAACTCTCAAGTGTTTGTGCATGCTTACAAGGAACATCATGGAGTCCTCAATAACTCCTCTACATTCATTGACCTCCATGCACCAATATTTGACATAACTCTAAAATGGGGTTCTTTAGATGCAATATCGGAAGCAAGAATTGGGTTGTGGTTTCTCTCAACATCAACATGTTTTTCTTCTTGTTTGTTTTGTTGTTCTCGTGTGTTTCTATCTCTCCTTGGGTACCTTCTATCACTTGGACAAGCAACTCTCCTTCTTCTAGAATCTTCACTCTCCACACCCTCCTCCTGGTTGTGCGGTGTCTAGGGTGAATCTCTAGGTGAATTCACCAACACTTTGCTTCCCAATGCCCACTAAACTTGCAATGGTGGAAAACATTCATGTGGTTGCTACAAGGATTTATTTCCATACTTCTCTTCACGTGCCTCTGAGTGTGTTTTTGGATTGGAGAAGCCTTCTTTCCATTCAACTTCTTGACACAATCAAGCCTACGGAACATGTATTGGTTCTTCCAACAGGTTACCTCACACTGGCCTTTATTTCTACAATGTGAGCATGTATCTATATGCCGACAAATGTATATGGTGTGGCCTCTCATCTTGTAGTAGTGACATAAGATAAATTTATTGTTTGATGTAGACCCCTTGGTATTCTTCTTCTTATTTCTCTTGTTAATTGGTTTGTTGCTTTCTCTGGGTGCAAGTGTGGGATAAGTCTGCAAACTCTCCTCATTTTTTCTCTCCTTCAATATTCCACAAGGCTGAGGTAGTAGTGAGGTGACACCCCCACTCATTGTTTCTTCTCCTTCTCCTGACGAGCAAGCCAACTCTTGCATGAATTTTTCCTTCACGAAAATGGTTTTCAAAGTGATGGAATTTTCACTTTTTCCATCAAAATATAAGCCTTCATGCTTGGCCCGGAGTGTGACTATAATGGGGTTCAATATGCCTTGTCTCCTATTGCATAGACC
Source organism: Picea mariana (assembly GCA_032191745.1). Taxonomy (NCBI): domain Eukaryota; kingdom Viridiplantae; phylum Streptophyta; class Pinopsida; order Pinales; family Pinaceae; genus Picea; species Picea mariana. The sequence continues at coordinate 37,224 of JASDQU010105097.1, forward strand.
TTGTCTATCATATCCCATTTTCCTTAAGATCTTGGAACCAATACCCCCGGTATTCTTCTCAAAATCACTAAGCTACTCTTGAGACATGTCTATAGAAAGTGATCTTACCAAGGTGGCCTCATTCATGGTGCTAGCATCTGCAGTGGAAATGGAATGTTTCCTTGCTCCTTATGCTCTTCTATAGCTACTTGAATCCTTTCTAAGTACTTCTCCTTCTCTACCAAATCTTGTTACAATTGCATCATCATCTACATGAACCTATCCTCTTGCTAGTTGTCGTTTTAGATGACCTTCTCTCCAAGGTACACAAGTTTCACTTTATGCTTCTCCCAATCTGTTCTAACTTCTATGAGGGATTCTTGGCCTTCTTTAAATTTCTTCTTGAGAAATGGAAACAATTTGGTAGAGGTCTACATGTGCTTCTCCATATCTTCCATCCTCTGGTAAAAAATCTTAACCTACACCTTCAATCTCTCATTCTCCTCTCGAAGCTTGGAATTTCTAGCCATTAAGTCTTCCAACTTATTGTTATATAGTTATTTTCCACCTGATCACGTGATGGACATCATCTAGAGGTTAGCAGGATGAGACATTGAGTTATGTCACTTTTCCCTTAGTTTTTAGCATCATTTTTCCTAGTCATAGGTTTTTCCTTTACAACTCGTGACCCAAAGTTGTTGGTTGCAAGTTGATCTCTTACAAGTCGTGACGAATTCCAAACTACATGAATGTAGGGTGTGACTGCGTCTATTACTCCCCAATTAGGATTGGTTACAAAGAGATGAAATCAAATTTTAGATTTCTCGTAATACGACCTTGAGACGTGTGTTATCTTGAGTGTCTATATTTATCCCTCATCTTATCTCTATTATCTTATATATTGAGCATCTCTCATGGGAAAAAGGGAGGAAAAGAAAGAGTAAAATTATACTATCGAATTTATCATAGAGCTTGGACAAGGAGATTGGGAAAAGCTTCATCAATTCATTTGATTGTAAGCTTCTTATTTTATTAATAGAAGATGTACATGACCTTCCCCTCTATTTGGTTGTATGTGGTTATTATGATCCTTGCAGAGAATTAATATTTCCATGTTTTCATGTTATATTATTAGATCTACCATTAATTCATACATGTTATATTTGATCTTGTGAGAGGTATTCGTTTGTGTTTCCATGTGTGCAGATTTTCATTCGTGAAAGTGAAGGATATCTTCAAAAGAACGAACAACGAAGAAGTGTGTAGGGACAACTGTCGAATTATGAAGTAGGATTCTTATTCCATTATCTCATAGATTTATTCATGTATAATTTAGATCTAGGAAATTCTATTGTTTGTATCTCTATTTTGTCTTAGGTCTCGGAAGAGCCTAAGGAACTTAAATCCTACAGGGTATGTTTATCCTACAACACTTATCTTCGTTTTCTTTTCCCATGTTGTGGTCTGCAATCTTTTGTTCACAGTTCTAGAAGCAGTGTCTCGGTTAAGGATGCAACTGCTATGATACCATCTGATCCATAATCGAGGGGCTCATACCCCACTCAACTTGCCAACACAGATTCTCTAAGGAATTTGATTTCTAAACTCTATCTTAGTTATGTCTCTTATGAGAAAGGTATCCAGTGCTCAATACAATTCTTTGTGAAATTACTCTCTGGTTTCTGGGTTGACTAATTGACTCATCCTTTCAACTTTTCTTAAGTGAAAGAGTAAGGTCCTTTGAGAAACTAGCAATCATTGCTCCTCTGACTTTGATCCATTTAGATTATGCATGCCACCTCTTTGCATTATGCTTTCAATAATATTTCAACCCATTGAATGCTAGGCTAAGGTTTTAATACATGACTACTTTCTCCCATTCTCAACAAACACTACTTGATTTCCTTCAACAACTACACATTTTGTTCACTACTGAAATTTTTACTTTAATAAGAATTATGGACTCACCTTCCTAGATGACATAAAAACTTTGGCAACCTATCTTTCATAGGCACCTTTCCTCTTTCATGTGTTAGCTAAAATAGGAAATACTTCCTTTGAATTGAATTGATGATTTCTACTTTGAAACCCTTTGAATTGATACAACGCTCACCAATAGTGACACACAGGGTGGCATGAATATGCCTCTCACTATGCAATGCCTTCAATTTTTATGTCTCTTCTTTAGTTGTGAGTCTTCCTCTCGTATTCCTCGACGAGCTAGCTAGAATTATTAAGTGAATGGCATAGGGTGCAACATTTAAGCAATGATGGGACGTGTGGGAAAGAGAGAGTATATAGCTTCTATCAAAGTGAGCACTCAGTGCAACACCTTTACCATGATCCAATGATGAGAATCGAGCAGAGGTAATAACTAACCAAATCTACTAATATAGAAATTCTCTAACAACAAGTGGGATTCCTCAGAGTGCCCTAGAACATTCAAAGGTTTCACTGTAATTGATATTCTTACAAATTAGGGTTAGGGTTGGCTTACAGAAAACAAGTTAATGGCCCATAGAGTTGAAAAATGACTCAGCAATTAATTGGAATCCGCCCAGCAACAATGTGTGGAAACACATAAATGATTGAGTGGGTCGGTTCCCAAGACTAGTGTTAACACGGTGTTTGTGGAAAGAAAGGGAGAAAGGAATGAATTTGTGGTATATTCCTCACATGATAGGGTTCCCACATTAAGTTTGGACATCAAAAGAATGAGTGCACGAGCTTCTCCTCAAGACAAACATCACACACAATGTTTAAACAACAAATTGAAGTCATGGAAAACTAGCAAATAGGTTGTGGATTTTTGAACGCCCAAGGAATGGCTCGGCATATTCAGATACACCCGGACAATAGAGAAACTGACCCAGCAAATGAATTAGACACCCAACAACAATTGAATTCATGGAAAACAAAGAAGAGGCCCATATGGCCTCTCCTTGAGCTTGGCAACCAAGGAAAATGAGTGTGGAGAATTTCCTTGAGCTAGGGTTCCCTCTTCACATTTTAGCAATAACTAACAATTCATGTGTAACAAAGAAGTGACCATCAACCGCGTAAACATGTCCACATCCGAAGAAAAAAATGTGCAACAAACTACTCATCACCAACAACAATTATAAACAGATGCATAGCAGCAATTAATATATTATTAGTGATTTTAATAAACTACACACGTGAATTTAAACCAGTCATTTGCTTAGCACACACAACAATGCAATGAGACATGATCTTTACCCTGGAACCCAACTTAGAAAAACCAGTCGAATGGTGCTCAATATTCTTCTTTTGCAAATCTATTAGTTTTTACAATGCTCTCCTCCTTGGCCAAAATCCCTTTTAGCGTGAGCGACGGGAGAAGTAGAGAGATTTAGGGGGTAAGGGAAGGCCAATAGTCATGTCTCTTCACTTCCCATTCCTTAGACTTCTCTCCTATCTATTTCTTTATCATTTTAATTATTCTTATTTAACTTTTCTCTTAGGTGCTTACTAGGTTATTCCATGTAAACTTGCATTGTTTTACATTTTTTTACATGGATTACATAATAAATTGTCAATCTATGTTGCAAGTATTGAGTCTTATCCACTCTTTAGTTTGGATCTATTATGGATCAATACTTGACCAAATATTTCACGACACCAAATAAGGAGGATAGATCGTACCCTTAGCAATACTACCCAATTCCCTGGTATATGAGAGTGATCTCCCTGAGGGTTGTTCTCGATGTTACACTATAGAAAAAAAACAATTGATAGGTTTATGCAAGGCTAATTTAAAGTGAACCTAGGGGGCTTCCAATATACTTGAAGTTACAAGGAAGCCCAAATTTGTAGGTAGATTTTGTCTTAATTCATACTAATAGAATGGGTACAATCAGAGGTGTACAAGGGTGTCCAATTAGGTGACTCGACTTATATTCCCTATGTGTGTGCTTCCCCAACCACAATTTTACCCATTGAACAATAGATATTTATGTTTAAAGATGACAAAACATCTCTAGCCTAGTTTGTTTTTCTAAAATTCAAGTGTGTGTTGGCACATGAAAGAGCTCTAATTCGACTTGTAATATACTTAACCCACATAAACAATGATTATTGAGAAATATTCAAGAAACATAAATTGCAGAAAAGAAAATAAGGTAGACAATGGTATAGAACCTACAAAATATAACCCTTGTATTCATAATCTAGAAAACATAAAGCAACGTTCACATGCCTCTTCGAGTAGATAACCTCCTTTGGGAAAATCTCTAATACAATAATAACAATTGACAAAACATTCCTTAGCCAACTAGCTATATAAGTAATTTCTCTCTAGCAAAACCTTGACTACTCGTGTCACGTCACTAATGAATACCAACCACTAAATGGACCTTGTTTAATAAAAAGGACCCTTTTACATTGAGTAACTACCAACTAACTACCTAATGGGCCTTATTCAAACAAGATGGCCTTGTATATTAATTACTAACTCCAAAGTAACATAAACTGGGGAGGTTAGGGTAGGGTCCTAATAATTTCCTAAAGTGATGCTAGATGCATCCACATGTACATGAAAAATATTACTCCAATCTAGAAAAAGAGAGAGAGAGAGAGAGAGAGAGAGAGAGAGAGAGAGAGAGTGATTGCCATGTGTTGTTTTAATTCTATAAACCATGTCTCATAAGTTGTTATCCATAAAAACATCACTCCTTTGTGCAACAATTCCTCCATCGACACCATTAACTCAGCATACACTCTAATAAACCTATGGTAGTACCTTGTGTGTCTCGATGTAGATCACAGTGTAGATACATTCCTAGGTGTAGGTAAATTGGAAATTATAGATATCATGGTAAGATCACTCAAAATTCCTTCCTTGCACATTATATGTCCAAACAAAATGTTGACTAAGGTATAAAATATGCATGTTTTAATGTTCAGTGGCAACTGCATCTACCAACACCTATCCAACCTTAGCTTGAGTTTTTTAGCATGATCCTATAGCTAATTGTATACTATACAATCATCCAAATATACCTCAACAAACTTATGAAAATATTAACTGAATGCAACAACTACAACTCTATAAAATACAAAATTACATTCTTCAATTTGAAGGGCATTACATTATATGTGTATGACCCTCATTTTGTATCAATTTTAGTTTTATTCTTTTCTTCCTTGACTTCCAAATATGATGATAACCCAAAAAACCCCATGTAAAGAAGTATGCCTCATTCAATGTGACCTTATCCAAATTTCATCACTAAATGGAATAAAAAAGGGGTTGTGCATGCAAGCCTCATTGAGTTTGTGGAAGTGAACACACTCATGGATTCCACTTATCTTGTTTTCCATGTATCACTATCGAACTAATCCAATTTAAATCCTTAGTGAAAAATATCAACCTAGGATCTAGCATCTTATATATTTCATGTTTCACCTACTCCTTGTAGCGTGGGTTCATCCTATACAGTATTTTCTTTATGTTTGAGCACATGGCTTCAATTCAATCTTCATTTCACTTAACTCCCCAACAAAGCCTTTCCTCTCAATAAAAATTAATGGAAAGAGATACACATATTCACAAGGCAGAGCTACAATCTTTTTGACTATATGTTCATCACAGTAATCCCCTATCATAGTGAGGTTTGCCTCATACACGGTCCCAATGTAAAATTTCTTCATCCATTGTGCCTTGTGGTAATACATAGGATTATCGGTATCCCCTATGTCCCACACTATGTGATGACCTTTAATTTATTCAAACCACATATGCTCAAGCTCCTCTATAGGGTCGACATCCATCGGGTCTACATTTGTGGGGTCCTCCTCTGTGGAGTTAGCATCTACAAGGTCCCCTTCTGTGGAGTTGGATTCTATGAGGTTTCCCTCTACAAAAGCTATGGTTAGATGTTATATGTGATCCATATGTGGGAAACACTAAATGCACTAAATCACTTAAGAAAGAAATGTATCCTCCCCAAAGAGTTGGAAAGTATCATGGAACCTTTCCTATAGTTTCAACTGATACCACTTTTTTTGTATACATCTCTACCTAGAGATACCAATTATTTGGAAATGGCTCTAAGTTGTGCACAATTTTATGGCGCGTCCTATACTTTCCAATGCACCTCACAACTAGCCACGTGCCTAAGAATGTCTAAGGTACTACCCAATCGAAGAACACAGCCTCTATTGTATTATCCCACTATCTTGCAAGTGTCTCTACTAAAGAAATATCTAACATTGTAATCATCTACTCATATATGATCTATTCCTCCACTTGAGCCATAAATGTGACTACATCAATCATGTCATCAAACTTCGACATGTCCTTAAGCTCTGCTCTAGTCCACCTACATACCCTAAGCATTGTGCACCACCATGTGGATTGTTCATGGTAGTCATTCTACCACTGATTAAAAAACAATTATGAGTCCATTTCAAACAAGCACACATAGAGTCAAATTAACTCTCCATTTTTTGTGGGATTCATGCCATCCTCTCGATCCCTAGTAGTAATATTATACCACTAATATTGGGAACCCTCATCAAAAACTTCTTCAACCAGTTCTGCAAAGTGCTCACCTAATGTTGGATCCAAAGGTTGAATGACATTGGGGCCTTCTTTCTCAAATGACATCCATAGTTTCTTTAGGTTTAACATCATTTAAAACCCCACTGGATCACTAGTAGTGTAGGGTAGGCATCATTATCATCCAATATCTCGATGACCCCAAAATTTGGATAGGTCTCAACACCATTGAGATCAACGTCCATTTGTTACAGCCCATCAATTAGAAAGTTACATGGCTAGTTACCCAACCACAACTAAATTGATGACTAAATCACGCTAAGTTCCTCCCATGAACTCCCAAGACTTCTTAGGTTGAATGTTCACATCTGATCCAAGATTGAGCATGACTTCCCACACCTCATAGCCTCCATTTAATGCATTTTGAAAAAATCCTTCTCTAGTCTTCTCTTATGCATAGGTATCAAGGTCACTCAATTGCCTCTACAAGTGAGTGCAACACCCACACAAGTACCTCCTTCAAGATAACTACAACTTGATCATCTTCTAGGATACACGAGAATGTCTTTATCCATCCCTGGACCTCATCATGAACTAAATCCACCAGCAGACTCAAGAATCTACTTGGAAATCACACTAAGGATAGTGGTATTTTATCTTCCACAAAACCAACATATTTCACATAGGCAACTCCTCACATCACCTCTACCACATCGCATAAAAATCATTTCTACTAAGTTAATGTTGGTGCTTGATTTGTGTCTCCCACGTCCATTCTAATATTAGCCTCATCCCAAGTGACAATATTCATGAATGTATATGTTGACCCACAAATTTCCACCAAGGATATGTAGCTTTGAATTGACCATGTTCACATTATGTTGCCTCCTATTCACACCTCCCACTTTTCTATCAACTTTAGATAATCCTCGGTGCTATGCTCAATTTTCTGGTAGTGGCTATGGAAAGTTTGATGTGCTTGTATACAATTGAACGTAATGTGCCCCACCACATTACAGTTGTAACACCATGGTGGAAGATGATTCAAACTATTTCTCGATCCTTTATTATCCTGGGTTTTATTTTGCCCTATATTTTTACCTCCAACTGACTCGATCACGGATAAATTATTCTCAAATCTCTCAATGAGATGGATAATGCATGACAATCCTCTATATAATGAGTTGTTACCTTGCAAAATTTACCACGTACTACCATCACAATACTATTGTACTTCTATAATAGCAGTCAATGTTAGGGATCATGTGTAGGGTTCCTACATATTTCATAGAATCCAGCATCTACCTTTTCCAACATATTTCCCATAGACCGATTAGCCACTACCACAACATATCTCTAGGCCTTGGGGTAATTGTTCCATAGTTGGCCTTATATTTTTCATAGCATGCACCACATTGCTTCTTTTGGACTTTGTTTTCCCTTTACCAACTCTTGAATAATCTCAAATAGAGAGGTCAACTACTATTGGAATCATGTTAACCCTAGAATTCAAGCTTCGACCAATCCACTAATAGACTCCATCTGCATAGTAAATTTCATAGCTTTTGATTATGCTAACAATCATTGTTGCAACAATGATTTTTGTAGGTGAGGTAACAATCCGCTAATGAACCATTCTTTATTATGCACCTCCTAAATGGTAAACTCAACCAGCTCATCAAATCTTAGAACCATTGGCCATACTCCAATATGCTATCTCCAACCTTTTGCTTAATCTCCTTAACTCCACAATGCTTTTCTATTCTAAATTTGACTTTTGAAACTCCTTCACGAATTTTTCCCTTAGTTGAACCAAAGTCACATTGAGCAAGGCAGGAGCACTTTGCTTACAACTCATGTACCATTGCAACACTCTTCCTCACAATGTTGTTTGGAATTCCACCAAGCATGTCGCATATGGGGTTCTATTTGCATTTTGGATAACATCATAGAGGAACTATTAATGTTGTGCATGCTCGTCACCTCTTCTATGAAACAAAGATAGTTGTAGGGATGACTCATTTGATTTCACTTTCACCATTCTCTTATGACTCTATACCAACACAAATCCCTTAGGTATTGTCTGATGTACAACTAATGTTTCTCTTATAGCAGCACTTACAGAACTAGATAATGTGGAAAATAGATTATAGTTCCCTTTAGTGGTCACTCGTATGTTCTTTAAATCCATTGTAGTAGGAGTACTTGAATTGTTAATAAAAAACACACTCGCACTCTATGAAGCAATGGTCATATTATCTTGAAAAAAAATATAAGGTTGTAGACAGCGTGACAAAGGAGGGACCAAATTCACTGCCATTTTAGTTTGCTTCCTTGATGACATGGCTTTATATAGGGTTAAAATACTAGAATGACACAAAATTGAAAGCATATTCAAATGTTTCTTCTTGATTCTACTCTTCTATGACTTTTGCATTAACACCTAGGTCAACAATATTGACCAATATCTTTGCACCTATAGTCTAAGTATCTACATCCCCCATGCCTTCATGTGGTTTCTATCTCAATTCTTCAAAAGTTCCTTCCACCTTTGTGAATTCCTAACTTCTCCACATCACCACACTTTCTTGATATTTTATTTTGGGTCCAACCAAATCTCCTTCTTGCACTTATCTCCACATCACACACTTACAGGATTTATCCAAGTGCTATAAAAAGACAGACAGAAGGCCTAGCACGACCGTAACATTCACCAGAAAATACTGCAACCAGGAATTTTAGTTATATTATATGAAAACAAATAATCCAACATCTCAGTAAGTTACATATGCACTAGCTAGGCCCGTTTCACCTAGTGTACATCACTGAAGCATGTGCTTCCAAGATTTAAACTCTACAAGGAAAACCACTCAAAGGTCTTATTAATGGCAGTAGGTTGAAAGTGTACTACAACCATCAAGGGTCAACCACCACTTAATATTGTTTCCAGACTTTACATAGCAATGCAGTAATATTAGTATAGATTGTACAATGTTTCGCACAATTCTTACTTGACATAATTTTAAGTTTAATTTTGACAGTACAAGCATTTCATATTTGCAGGGGAGATCCTTTTAATGACATCTGAAGGCATATCATCAAGAATGCAAATTGCGGCAACGTACTTGCCCAAGTATTGAGGCATTTTTGTTCAACACAAGTCACATAGATACTGACCCAATTTCTTACCCCTTCCATTCCTCAAAGGGTCAACATTCCCAGATGGGACACTGTATTATGCACCAAGTAAATATCTAGCATCGCATTCTATAATAACCCCCTACAGTACGATCGATCTAAATTTTTGATCTGCCTATCCACTATAGTCTTCTATTTATTTCTACTTGCCCTTCCTGCCTTCTCTCCTCCCCCCTAAATTTCTCTCTCCCTGTCACGCCTATATATTCCAAGGCCCCAACCCTCAATCCTCACCTTTCTCTACCAGCTTATCGTTGTGATTCCCCAACTTCCCTCTCATGGTGTGCCTTAGTCGGCTTGTCATCAATTTTTTTATCATCAACTCAGTTAAGCAGCCCCAAAGCCTCCTGTTCCCTCTACCACCTATTGCTTCATATATCATACCCTGATCGGTCAAGCAGCCCCAAAAGAAACCTTTTCCCTCTACCACCTATTGCTTCATATATCATACCATACTCGGTTGTAACACACCCATGGTGGGGGCGTCAAAATTTCGCTCTTCTTAGGATAATCAAAACCCCCATTCGAGGTTTTTATCCCATTCTTCTCTTCCAGAGCTTTCCAGCCACAGTCTCCATGCTCTGAACCAAGCTCAGAGCTGGCAGGTATCCTCTTCCAAGTTCTTTGGGTTCTTCCATCCATCTATACTCGCATATGACCATGGGATATGACCAGATGCCAAGACAACAGGCGCCAAGACAACCATCGTGTGAATCCTCCAAAGTGGAAAATATTTGAAGTTCACAATCTAACGTCATGTGTCCTCAGAGATTTTGACAGCCTTGATTGACTTCGGGACTTCAGCGTTCAGGAGTTTCGAACGCTCCAAAGGATTTTCTCCCTGGATTACTCTGTACCTAGAGTTACAGATCGAGCGCCACGTGTCCCTCGTGATCGACGGTTATGATCTACTTCGGGACTTTGGCGTT
>JASDQU010105097.1:48863-66148 GCA_032191745.1 Picea mariana
TAACTTCGGGACTTTGGGACTTCGGGGGTTTTGGTGTTACCAATCCTCCATCCTCCCAAAGTGGTCAACGTCGAGATGACTGTATCGTAGATCCAACGGACTGGATAGTTCCCTAGAATCCTCAAATCTACGGCCCAGATTAACTTTGTGACTTTGGGACTTCGGGGGAATTCTCCTCCCATACAGCGAATATGCTCGATTTGCCGGACTCGCGAAGTCCGAAGGGTTCTAAGAGTTAACACTCGCGTTCTTTCTCCAGATCTGACGATCGTGAAGAACTTCGGCTTCTCCTGAACTAATCTCATCCATTCGTCTTCCAAACAAAAGGATCTCTCTCTTCGAGACTTAAATCTCACTATCCTACCTAAGCTTTGTCATCTCCTTAAGTACTTAGGTATTTTGCACTAATTCTCATGAACTTAACACTTAGAGAAATCCTTCGCGCACCCCTTGCGCTCATTTATCAACTCTATAATTAAAGGGGGTTCTCAATCTTTGCCCTCCTCGCAGAGACTCTGTACATACATGCACTACCTCTCCTGAGCTTAACTGACTCCTTCCTTTAGAAGGACTGGGAGTGTCGGCATGCACACGTGAGGCTATTCCCCAAGGTCAACAAATTCACAGTTCATTTATTTTAACTTGAGCCACCACGGGGCTCAGGAATTTACGTGTACAACTCAAAGAATTTCTTATTTTCTTAAATATACATTTAGGCAGAATTAGAGGGATACAGTATAACCATTGAGCAAACATGCACATCCCTACAACATTCATAGGATATCCAACTTTAATTCACAATTATCGCTTAAATACACGGGATATGAGAATACTTATCTATTATAGGTTGTAGCCAACTCACTGACTGTGGGTATTCGTCCTTCCACCCAACCATAGGCTCAGAGGCATTCATTCTTAGCACTTTGGCCACCCCTGTGCCAAGCCATGATATCACCAGGGAATTTATTCCAATTCTCTTCGATCCTTTCTCTTTCGCATCTTCTGCGAGGTTTTTCAAATGCTTCCTCAGCATCAAGCTCACGGCCTTCTGCTTAGGTCTCGTTCTCCGCATACTCTCGGATATCTCCCTCTCTGTCATGGCCTCGGGGAGGTTTTTCATATGCTTTTTTTGCATCGAGCTCATGGCCTTCGGCTCGTTCTTTGTTGCTCGAATGTTCCTCGCATTCTCCACTCTTCTCTTCATATCCTCTTGCATGCCTTGTACACACATCCCTCCTATCATGTTTCCTCCTGTCAAAAGGAAACTCAGGTCAGTCTGGGTCTACCAGACCTTGTGGTACTTTGGGATGACCTTCCGCAGCTAGACCATGCTTCTATTCATGGGGGTGGTTGAGAGTTCAACCACTGGTCCTTTTCTTATCAACTATTCTCTTATCGTTCTCACATTATTTTCTCTAGTGACTTCATGGCTAGTACTTTCAAGGCTTCCCCCCACAGTTAGTTATTGGCAATTAAACAATAATACATTTACAATGTTCCCATGCCATAGCATGGTAATCCTAATTAATGATTAATTACAAGTTGGGGGAAATAGGGGTGTTACATCGGCCTAACCTTGGTCCTCACCAATATAATATTTTCAATCACCCACTTTCTGAACACTCATTTTCGTTCTCTCACAGTCGCCCTGCTCCCCACTCCACCCATCATTGCATGATTCTGCACCATGCTTCATCCCCCTCACTATTCAAACAATACCTTTCTCAGGGATTCGCTCGACGCCCTCTTTACCACCGTCTAAATCACTTCCTTCCCTGGAGCAATCAAGTCGAGTTGAGTTCCTCTCAGTCCTCCCATTTATTCTATCCCTACAATCACATCTTGTAACCACTTCCAGAACCCCCAGAATTTGGTTGGTTAAGACTTCCTGCTCAACCTGGCCACCCTAGAATAGTACGAAAACCAACAAATGATGCTCTCTCTTGAGGGAAATTCCCTTCTCGGTCGCATATTTCCACAGGAACCAACGAATATCCTGGCTCAAGCAACGGGACACAATCACAATTGTCCTGCGCAACGATGATCTACTCTTCCTCCAACTTTTTCATGTTGATTATGAAGTAGTTGGCTCGAGGACGAGCCAGGTAATAGTGGTGGGGGGCTATTGGAATCCAAAGTTTTGGGTCCAATTTGATGCACGTGCACAAATGAAATTTGTGTGCACTCATCTAGAAGTTTTGTGAGCGCCTAAGGAGATGCATGAGAGAATTCCATAGTGCACACATAAGATCGGGTTTTGTTAACCATTGCACCAAGTCTAAAAGCAGTCAAGGGTGCACCGATCCAATTTTTTCCAGTTGAGAACATCGGTCTAATTTTTTTCAGTTGTGCCAGAAACCAAGAAGATGCCTGTCAGAAGTAAGAAAGGAATCACCGAGATATCTCCCAGAATGGTTGTTTCCAGCAGCAGATGAAGAAGTGGGGCGGCCAGAAGATGAGTTGGCYAGGAAGTTAGGATTTTCCTTGATGCAGAGAACCTACGTGGAGCCCTAGAAAGTACTAGAAGTGTGTGAGGCCATTAGATCAGATAAGTGAGTAGAGCAKAATAGCGAAGGACAACACTCCCCAGCAAAGAAAGATATAAAAGAGAGCTCTCAGTTCAGAAAAGAGGYTGGTTGATTTCCAAATGCATCAGTCCCAGAGCTCTGAGTTAGCCTATTGTAATCTTGTGTTGTATGGAGAAGTCTCTTGTGTCTTCTATTTTTTCTTAATCTTAAAGCTCAGCACAAGTCGCACACTTTTGTATTCCCAATTTTTATATAGTAATGAGATGAAGTCTTATGGTTGTTCAACTCATTTATTCAACACAATATATATCTCTAATATGATGGAATACGTCCAATAATAAATATATGGTAGTTTTGTTCTATTATATGTTTGTTATGAATGAGTAGCAGATGTGTGTGTATAGTTTTAATTCTTATTCCTTATTAGAATCTCAAAGATGAGTTACATGGATTCCATTTATAGTATTTTTAGGTATGTTTGATCCTCCATCCCTGACACAATACCTTATGGTCTATGTGATCCTCTCTGCATCTCCGGTGAGACCTTCTTCGGCCTTTGTCGAAGATTGATATGCCAGTGCTTAGGGGTTTTGTTGGACATGCTCTGGACGAACCCTGGATCTCAAACTCCACCAGTGTTAAGAAGGTTAGTGCGCGCGTAAGCATGTACTGAAAAAGTGACACTGCACAACGCCAATACAACACTAATTTCTAAAGAATAAGATTCAAAGGGTTAACGCTTTATGGTTTTATTAGTAGCCACTTTAAGTTTAAATGGTAAACTGGGTGTATATTGTAGTGAAAATTAAATGAAGGTTTTATGTAAATATGTCAGATAACATGTCGTATTCTAATATAAATAATGAGCAAGATTTTAAAGGAGAAAGACGTGTTATTACATAACAGACATAACCAACTAAAAGGATCTTCCAAATGTTTTTCCACCAACGATGATGAAATTCGATGGGGGATCGACACAAGTGAAGATAAGAAAGAGAATGGTTAAAATTACCTAGTAGGGTAACCACCAAAGGCGATGAAATCCAAATGGGGATACATGGGGGGGTGGATTATAGGTCTTAAGTTCTACTTAAAATCCCCATAAGTAAATCACTTGTGTGGAAGTGCTAGGGTTCTCCACTACCCATCCTCTTCACAAGAAATGGACCAAGGGATGTATAATCATGGGTCAAGTGTGCTCATTTACAACATTTTCACCCATTGGGTTTGTTATCACACAGATTGTAGTTTGGGAAAATCCCAACCCAAGAAACAAGTGTGAGACACAACTAGGGACACCTATCATTGTCACATCAATAGATATCCTCCTCGTTTGAGTGAAGGACAAGTCCAACATAAGGGAGGCTTCCTGGGTGACCCTAAGGGGATTACAAAGGGAGAAGCACTGAGCTAGAAGAACACCCCTATAGGTCAAGGTCTAATATGAACTTGAGGCTTGAGGGGAGAATCTTTGGAGTTGGTAAATGGTTTCCAAGGTTGTGTACCTGCAAAACAGTGTTAGAAAAACTAAAACAAGACAATATATGATGATGTAAGTTCCAAGACAAGTGGGGAATCAGAAAGAAACCTTGTTGTCCCAAAATTGCAACAGTAAACAATGATATATAAACAATATTAAACTTATATTAGCTACAAATAAGACCATCAAAGTCAACATATAATATTGGGTAACAATGCTTGCAATTAGTAGACAATATTCCAATGTTTAAACCCAAACTCTGATAGAAATAGGGCGGTTGTAAAAGAGTGTTATCAATAGAGTTTTGTAACATCCCTATGGCTGTAGAAAAAAAATTCTTCAGCAGCAATTTCTTTCCATTGAAATTAGCAAGTAAACCACCCAATCAATAGATTATTATTAGTAGAACAATTATCACAACTTACAAGTAATTTTCAGTGGTAGAAAAGTGGAAAAAGAGTATGAGAGGGTAAGTTTGTTGCAGCCCTAATGGTTGCAGCTTAATGTTTGTTACATCAACACAATCACTTAGCCAATCAAGACACCCTTCGAGAAAAAGAGAGCCTAAAACATGTAAGATTCAAATCTCAACTTGAACAATTCAATCTCTCAAATTTCACGTTTACCAATGCAACAATATGCAATCTCCAATGTAGTTAGTGTCTTATCTATTAGTTGATGGAATCTCATTCTTAGACAAAAATCTAGGAACCAATGAGAATAAAATGTTTCTTTGAGAATCAAACCCTTATAAAACTAAATAAGACACAAAACCTCCAAATAGTCTAGCTTAGAAATCCAAGTTTAACTAGGGTTTGATAATCTTCTAGGGGTGTAAACCCTCTTACTCCCTAGAGAAGACAAAACCTAACAAGGTCTTACTACAAGGGTGTAAACCCTCTTACTCCATAGAGAAGACAAAAACTAACAAGTTCTTACTACAAGGGTGTAAACCCTCTTACTTGATCTGAAATGGATCTAGACCGACAAATGGGTGTAAGGCTTAGTGCTTGTAATATTAATTTGACAATTCATGAAGCTCAATAAACTATGTAAGCAATGTAAATTTGAAAATTCTAATAGGACAAAAATGAGAACATGAGAGGAAAATGCAAAATTAAATGTAATTTAATAATTGAACATGAGAAAAGGTTGAGGTATGGGAAACAAAGGGTCGGTGTTGTTATCCTTCCCCCTACCCCCCAACTCTCGCTATTGCTTCTGTCACTCTCATTTGAAAAAAGGTCTTTTGGTCGAGAGAGGAAGAGGCATTGAAGCCATGAAGGAAGTGTAATCATAGATTGCTATAATGAAAAGATTGGGCCCCATTTGAAGTTGGTTTTTCCCATTTGGGTTTCCATTGAAAAACTTTTGAGTTCACTAATTATTGGTTTCATTTGATTTCATTATGTTGAACATTAGTTTATTGGTTATTTCATTTATGAGGTGACGTATGGATTCCCATGTGTTTAATTGTTGCCTATAATTGCGTTTTTAATGAAAATGAAGAACCATGACTACTCTCAATTGTCCATCATCCATTTCCCAACAAATTTGAAGATCGATGGATATTGTAATTATTTTTTCGGATGATTTTACATTGTCTAGGAATATAAATTAATTTCTAAGGAATTTTTTTACTACGGACGCTATAATTCTCTCTCATTGGTCAGTTGAATTGAGCGTTGGACGATTAACTTCATTTGTTAGTTGACTTGAATACCATTGGGTCGAGTTATGTAATGTTGGGGTGTCTAAATTAATTCCCAAGTCGAGTTTGAAACTAATGGGCGAGCTTGTATTTCCCTTGGACATCTAAATTGAATGTTGAGTCGAATTTACATTGTCTGGGAATTTGAAAAACTTGTTGGGTGAATTCCTACTTGTAGGGAAAATTATCTTACTCCTCTAAATTGTAATTTCATCCCCACAGTTGAATCTCTTTTTCTAAGTCGATTTAAAACTGTCTGGGTCAAATTAGTTCATTATTCAATTGATTTCCTTACTTGGTCAACTTACCTCTCTTTCTTCGATCAACTCGACTTCTGATGGGCTGGATTATCTTCCTTGTCGGTTAAATTTACTCAGTCTGGTCGACTTCATTTTTGTTGGGACGAGATACACTTTTCCTGGGCATTTTAAGATTGCATCGGACATTTTTTAAATGTTGTTGGTGAATTCCTCCTCGCATAGTCATAATTAGAAGTTGTTGGGAATTTTTTAAAGATGTTAGGCAGATTCCTACTTGCAGGGGAGTTTCTAGATGTCATTGTCCGATTCCAGCAGATGTCAGACATGTTTATATTATGCTTGGATGTTTTACCTCATCGTTGGTTACCCAATTCACCTCTAGACATTTTTATTCATCATTGGTTACCCAATTCGCCCTCTTAGAATTTATCACCAATGTCAATCGATCCACTTGTCTGTTGAGTATCTTGTCTCATTGATGGTCGACTCATTCCAATGGGCTATTTTTTTCCCTCCTCGGGTTGGCCAACTTCACTTGCTTGTGGACTAGAATTTCACAGTGATCGACCAGGCTGTCTTTTGGTCGATTTTCCTTCTCTGGAAAACATGGACCTGGTAACAGATTTATGAGAAGATGTACAAGCCATTGGAAAACAAGAAAATTCTGAGAACCAAGGGGATTACAGTCAGTGGTTTCCGTTGGTTGGAAAAAGAATACCTTGCAGCGATTAAAAAGGTAGAGGCTACACTATGGACAGAGAACTCCCATAGCTTTGGAATCTAGTCATTAGCTTCGGAATAATTGCATAGAATTGATATTTATCAATTGGGTTGTTATTGTATCACCAGTTGGTTGTAGTGTGCAGGGTACAAGTAGGGAAAGTCCTCGTAACAAACAGAGAAGAGTGATTACAAAGAAGCACAGAGGAACAGAGGCCTAGTGGCTTTTGTGTAGACATAACTCTATATATAAGACTGAGAAWGAGATCAGGGTTAAATGTGTGCATAGTATCCATGCTTGTGAAGCCAGTGGGCTATAATCCTCTCGTTTACAGATCGTTACGCCTGGAAGCAATCCCAATCCTTAATCCCTTTAAATGACAACAGAAGAAAATTCATTGATGRAGGGTGTATGCCCTTATAYTCTTCCATAGGTTTAATAATATAACCTTGAATTCGAGAGGAAAAAACACAAAACTGTATAAATTCCTTACCCAATCTAAGAGATAGCATGCAAAACCCTTACTTATTAAARAAATTCCAACGATTTTCCAAGAAGAMGCATCCAAGA
Organism: Picea mariana; assembly: GCA_032191745.1. Taxonomy (NCBI): domain Eukaryota; kingdom Viridiplantae; phylum Streptophyta; class Pinopsida; order Pinales; family Pinaceae; genus Picea; species Picea mariana. Next base: position 56,134 of record JASDQU010105097.1, read on the forward strand.
TAATTCGATATCCTTTTTTCCACCAATAAACAATTATTTCATCCATTKCACAAGAGAGAGAGATAGCAAATTATCCAAAGAGGCTGAAATTTCAATCTAAGAGAGAATTCTCAAATGATGAGTTATGATTTTATGGCAAGTGACTTGCCTCATATTTATATGAGGAAAACCAAGTTATGAATATGAGAATATTTGCAGGAAGCAGGTTCAGCCTTCTTTGTTATCTATACATAATTTTCTGAAACCTGGTCATATGCACATATTTGCAGGAAGCAGGTTCAGTGTTCCCCACTGGTGTCGATTGTTTTGACTTCTGCACATAGATTATACTATTTAAATATGATGTTAATCGCTGGCAGAAAGGTTTGGCGTTATGTCTGGTAGTTACGTGGCTTAATGCTTGAATCATGGATCGATTAGTGGCCAGATATCTTCGACCTGTCAGACATTCCAAAACGCAGAGATTTTCACCACGCCCAGGACACCTGCATTTAGGTTTTAGTTTTATCTTGGGGTTTGACTCAGCGCTGGGTTTTATTTTATATGTCAATTTATGAATTGACATGTGGACTGAAAAATGTTTCCAATGGTGCGTGGACAAAACATTGTTAACTCTTCATCATTGCGAAACTGAAAACCGACTTTATGGCTTGACATGTCAATTGCCATAAAACTAAAGATTTACCCGTGGCTTGATTAATGGCTCGACTAGTCTATGACTTGGTTGATAAACTAGAGTACATGTAGTGTGATGACTCATAGTTTGCATGATAGCATACGAATAGGACATACAGTTTTGACTCATGAGTTGGCATATGAATAACTCATGGTTTTATGCATTTGTTCTTGCCAACACATAACTATATTCCATATATAGTAGTGTTAAATAACTTCAATATCACATATATACTAGCACAGTAGCTAACTCTAAAAGGTAGCGGCTGAGAACGTGTGCCCCCAATATACTGAGAACATGTGCCTCCAATATAAAATGTTTGTGGTAATTCCTCTGTGATAATATGAAACGTTTGGCTACATTAGGTTGATAAATGGAACGTGGCAATTACATATCCTTACAGTAATTTTTTAATGTGATTAGGTAAATGTTAAAAAGTAAACATGTTAACGGATGCCTTGATAAATGCAAGAAAGTTATGAACAATAAATCTGATCCATTGATTTTGGAGGACGACTAAAAATATGCTAGAATCTTCAATGCATAGCCATCAGATTAGGGTTTAAGGTTAAAAGATCATTAATTGTGCCCATTGTCAATAGGTGTACGCCTTTCGGCGTAACCAGTGCTACTATGCATGATTAATGAGATATGTAAAGACAAGGGCTTAGCACATGCGTTGGGTTTATGATGATTTAATGTGTAGCTTGTGCTTGACATGTAAATATGGAATTGGTATAGTTGTAATATGGCTAGACTTAGGAAAGATACTTTGAAAACACACCACTTTGCTTTGGAAAATTTTATGAAAGACATACAAGGAGACATTTAGTTATTTTGTGTATTGCAGGTTATAATGTCAGCTCCAAATACATCTATGGGAAAAAATAATCAACAGGAGTTGATAAGGACACTAGAATTTTAAGACAGTGGCCAAAGGCTAAGAGGGAAACGAGTGAAACATAGAGAGAGAGATAAAAACGCTCTCAAAAAACCGGTGCATTTTTTATTGCTAACAATATGGATCTTGTAGAAGAATGCTTCCATTTTACATTTCTATTTATTTATTATCATGATATTAGATATAGTAGACAAACATTTATGCAGAGCGCTCAACTCCTTGCCTAGTTTGGAGTCCCCTTGGGGTTTTAGAAAGGCCTCCATGCAATCAATCCTTTGCATGTCAACTAGTAGTTCTACCCATTTTTGTTGAGTTTCACAAGTGAAAGTATGGAATCCAATGGAGCCATACCAACCCAAATTCTACAGTAACTCAATTACAAGTGTTCTAGAGAGAGAAAACTCTAGTGTGCTAGAGAGAGAAAATAGCCAAGCACAAGTGCAATTTAGAGACAAATTCCAATCACAAGAAGTGAGCCAAAGCATGAATTACCCTCAAGATTAAACATGTTATCAAAGAGATTAAGAAGATCACAATATAAGATCATGCAAATGAGAGTTGCAGTGTATTTATAAACAACTCAAGTAGAGAGGTACCCCAAGAGGGGTTCATGGGCTTACATGTACAAGCTTGACTAAGTTGGCTTTAACCACTCCTTAGTCTTACAATAATTGAAAACAAATGATCAAAGGGTGGCCTTAGCCATGATTAAAAATGCATCAATGACATATATGAGTGTGTCGTATCCACATATGAAGATTACACCCATAATTACAACAAGTTTCCAACTCTTGTTGGATTCCATAAACAATATTGAATGGGGAATGTCTTGTTAACCCGTTCTCAAAACTATTGTATTGAAACTCAATGTGCACCAAAACTTGATCCCATCGTTTTGGCGTATCTCCAACAAAACACCTTAGTATATTTCGAAGACTTAGATTAACCATTTTTCTCCATCTATCACTTTGAGGGTGATGTGTTTACAATAGTTTTATCACCATCGTCTCTCGCAATGTCCTTCAAAAATGGATTAATTTTTTTTTATCTATGTTTGATGTGATTGTCTTTGGTAGTCCATTTAATCGCATCACCTCCTTGAAGAATAATTATGCACAAGGTGTCATGTCACTAGTCTTTTCATAAGGCATGAAGTGTGCCATCTCTGAAAACTTATCAATTGCAACAAATACTACATCAAATTTGTGCCGTGTTGTCACCGGTCTAAGAATGAAATATATCAATATGTCTTCCCAAGGAATCTACAGAATTGACAACGGTGTGCACAATCATTTGTTTCGACTCGTTGTCTTCACCATCCTTCACCATTTGATGAATTTTGAATTGCACCACATAATGTTATTTGAGTTGGATCATAATTGGAAAAATTGATTGCTTTGATCGTTTTTGTAATCATGCATCTTTTTCCCTTAGGAACTCCCCCCTAAAAATGGAAAACTAAAAATCCAAAACCCTATAACTACCCTATAACCTATTTTTCATTTATTTAATGATGCCCTCTATTGTGGATGGACTTATCCTGGACGACTCGTAATTTCTTTCTTTGGCACTTGTTTCAAACATTGATCCTTAAAGGGCATTGAATCGTGATCACGAGTCTACCCATGCAAAGGATAAAGATTTGGAGGATTTTGTTCTCAAAGTCTTATCATGGATTGCTAGAATAATGTCTCCAACAATGATGGCACAATAGTGACAACGATAGATCCTTCATCATGGCGCAACAATGGAGTAGACTATAACTTGACTTCTATGCAACAACATCTTGGAGTTAAGGTGCATCACTAGTGTTCTTTGGAGGGTGTGCTGGAGTTGTGTAGGAGAGGGGCCAACCTCACCCACTTCCAAATTTATACTACTCTCTGAAATTCAATAGTTCGAATTTAGACTTTGGTTTTCTTAGTAGCTTACTTTTGTTATTTTTTGAAGTTTTCTTTTGTTAGTGCTAGCCTTAGGGAGATTTTCTATTTGCAAAAAAGCACATGAATTAAGTAGGATGCCAAGTTTGGACAAGGACGCAATTCCCTTGGAGGATTCTCATGTAGCTTGGGTGCTAGTCCCTAGGCAAGATTAAATTAGTTTTTTTAATTTGGGCACCCACAGAGATGGGTTATTTGTGTACTCACTTGGCCTTCTTCATTCATAAAAGACAAGCAAGAGTGTGAGTGATTTATGTTTTTCGATTTTGAGTTATTGTTGCGTCTTTCACTTTTAGATTTAACAAGAAGATACTGGTGGGTTTGAGAGTTCAATACTGTGTTGGTGGTTGAAGTGAAAGCCTCTGAATCATATGCGGGTTCTGACTCTGATTCAGAACTAGAAAGGGGAAGATGGATCATTGACATGGAACCTACTGCCACCGTTGCTACCACCAAGCTCCAGCCCGGTGAACTAGACGAGCTAAAAGAAGGCGAGTGCCTCTTCCATTCATAGATGTGGGTAAAAGTTACCCCGTTTCACTTCATCGTTGATAGTGGTAGCCAGAAGAACCTCATCTCAACAAAGGTCGGAAAGCGCCTAGCCCTGCCGACAACGCCACACCCACAACCCTACACCATTGGATGGCTCCGCCAAGGAATCGATCTCTGCATCAGCCAACAGTGTCGATTATTGTACGACATCAAGCCTTTCAAAGATGAGGTATTGTGTGATGTTGCTCCTCTCGAAGTTTGTAATGTTATTTTGGGCCAACCTTATTTATGGAAACACCATGATGTATATGAGTCTATGCCTCGTAATTTTATTATCACTTTGAGCAGGAAATTGTACAGGATACCCGAGGCAGTCCCTCCTAGTGTCATTTCCTTGATCTCTTCCAAGCAATGCAGGAAGGTCATCTCTCACATGTCACACACCCACTACAGCAAGTTAGATTTTTCGTCTTTTTCTTCGAGGAACAGAATCCTCGAGACTTCTATGGGGCCTAGCGCAGACCCTCTCTTCCCTTATCCTCCTCCAAATGACCACAAGTTGGCCTTAGCGCAAGCGCCTTTCGCAACTCGCGAGTTGGGAATCAAGACTCTCGACTCCCCTTTCTCTAAACACCGATACCCGAGATACTATACGGGTATGGCTCCCTCCTCACTAGCGCCTGCTACATGTAACCGTAGGCTAGGCCAAACACTAGCACCACTCGCAGCCTTGCCAGTTGAGGTGTTGAGCTCTCGTGATCCTCCTTCACGAATCCCCAAGACGCGAGAGATCAATGTTGCGTGGACTCTTCCAAAGCGACGCGCACACGCCACTTGTCAACCCCGCTATACTCTGCTCATGAGTTGTGTCGCCGTCGCCCGTCGCACGAGACCTTGGCTCTCGGTGTTTCGCGGCCTTAGCGATCAAGGTGCAGCTTCTTCATCCTGTGAAACCCCAAGCCACGATAAGTCAATCAGTGGGTTGACTCTTTCCCAGTGTGACATGTGTCCACCACCGGTTATCCACTACCTAGGATAAATACTAGCGCTACTCGCATCTCGCGACTTCACGAGTTGGAGTGTTGAGCCCTCATGCTCCTCCTTCACGAGTTCCTGAGATACGATAAGTCAACAATGGGTTTACTCCTTCCCAAGCGACATGTGTCCATCACCTGTCACCCGTTCCCACCTTTCTCTGGGCACTTGTTGTTGCGCCACCTGTCAACCACACGGTCCCCACTTATGGATGGGTCGCGTGTTTGCACGAGCCCTCAGCGCTCGGCACTTCGCAACTTCTACAATCAAAAAGAAACTCCCTCAAGTTTCGAACCCCCGATAGGCGATAACCACGAAAGTTCTGATCCAACGGTTCTCCCATGCCTTGGATCCAACGGTAACGATCACATCGCGATCTCGCGAATCGTGAGTTCCTGCAGCCCTACCCCTGACCACTCCAAGTCGCGAGTCAGCGAAATGCTACTCTCCTACCTATACAAAGGCTAAGATCGACGGTCAATAGGGCTCCGTCAGATCCTTGGATCTATGGTCTGGGATCCCATCGCTATATGCGAAGGCTGAAAGGGTCAAGGTGTTAACGCCTACGCTCCTTCTCTAGATCCATTGGTCTTGACAGATCTGGGGTATTCCCGAAAGGATTCCGACCGTTCGTCTACCAAATGATAGGGTAATCTATCTTTCTATAATTGGGCTCGCTATCCCTTCTGAGCTTGAATCACGAAATTCAACTTCTCGGGGCTTCAAACTCCCATGACTCCGAGTCCTTAGAGAGCTATCCTTCCTTGCATAAGGTTTCTAGACCCGGGTCGCATGAACCTTCAGACGGTTCTTGGGCAACCGTCTTGAATCTTACTCGAGTCTCTGGATAAAGGTTTGGCACGGTTCCAAGGTTTATGGGGTAATCCCTGGGGAAGAGTACTCTTGAGGAGCCTTCCCGGAACATTACGAGAGTTAAGAAAACAAGACGATTCTCAGTGGAGCGAATTCATGCCTCAACCTTAATCCTTTGTACAGAAACCGACTATGGCATGTAAGCATACCCAGGCATCCATTATTTCCAATCTAACACACCAGGCAATCATTCTACAATGAAATTCTTATGGGCATATAAACATAAACATGTATTCATGATATTCAGTTCGAAATAAAAGATATAAAACACTTATCAGATCTACCAGGCGTGATGCAACTGCTGAGAGGGGTGCTTGTTTCCACCCAACCGTAGGCTCAGTGACTCCAAACGGATTTACTACTAGCTACCCCTGAGCTAGACCACGATGCTTTGAGGTTCAGTCTCCTACTTCCAGCTCAACAGAAATCAAGGACGAAGGTTAATATCCTTCTCTGGATGCAGGAAAATAATCCAAGACGAAGGTTACTCTCCTTCTCCTGGTATTTATAACTCCTTGTGTTTCCAGGGTTTCTCCAGTTTCTTTCATGATCCCCATCACGCGCACTACTCTCTCTCTCACCACATTTCCTCTCTTTCCATTTTTTGTCTGCAAGGTTGCGTGTGGCGCGAATTTCGTCGTCCGTGGTCAGGTCTGAGGGCTGTTACAGATGGTCGGTTCACCCCCATCCCTTCATTAACTCTTGAGGAGCCTCCCCACCTACCAATCTAATGGGAAATCCATTCCAGGATCAAAGAGCTGCTTTGGTTTGTGAGCAAGTGTAAACCAGTACAGTACTGGCTCGGTGGAAGTTAACGCAACCATTCCAGGTCCCTTCCACGACCTCTCATTAGCCATCATGGTCTATTTAGCACATCCCCCTCCCAGCAGTCATGCAACACATATTCATAACATAATTTACATTTATCGACCTTTTATACAAAAGTTTGTCATGTCAAACATTCACATCTTTGAGTTTGCCATAGTTCTTGGCCAATATAGTTATTTTTACAGACTGGGGGAAACAGGGTGTTACAATTCCCTCCCCCTTAAAGGAACATCGTCCTCGATGTTCTATCTATCAATATGACGTGTATGTTTAGAAGTAAACAAAATTGGATATGCATGTTTCATGGCATCTTCCATTTCCCACATAGCCTCATCTGGGCCAAAATGTTTCCACTACACCTTGACCTGTGCAATGGTTCGGTTCCTGAGTGGGGTTTCCTTTCTGTCCAGTATGCATTGAGGTTCTGGCAGGAATTCTCCCTCCGGTTCCACCTGGATCACAGACCAGTCAATTATATGATTAGAATCATGTACATATTTCTTCAATAATGAAACATGGAAAACATTATGTGCTTTTACTGTGGGGGGAAGTGCTAGCCTATAGGCTACAAGTCCCACTCTATCTAGAACTTCAAAGGGTCCACAATACCAAGGTTCCAACATGGCACAAAATCCCATCCTCAGGGAACTCTTCCTGGTCCTAACTCTGAGATATACGTGGTCTCCCATCTTGAATTCTCTTGGAGTTCTCTTTCGGTCAGTGTAACTTTTTTGTCTGTTCTGAGCGACCTTTAGATTTTGTTTTATCTGAGTCACTTGTTGTTCCATTTCTTTCAACATGTCGGGTCCAATAGTAACTATGTTCACAGGATTACTCTAACTGACTGGAGTGTTTCACGGTCTACCATAGAGGACTTTGAAAGGGCTCATCTTCAGGGATTCCCGGTAGCCATTGTTGTAGGCAAATTCCACCAGTGGCAGGAAATCTTCCCACTTTTTGGGTTGATGCATTACATGCATCCTTAGCATGTCCTTTAATATTTGGTTCAGTCTTTCCGTCTATCCATCGGTTTGAGGATGATAGGCTGTGCTAAACAATAATTTGGTCTCTAGACCAACCATCAAGGATTTCCAAAAGTTGGAAGTAAATTTCGTGTCTCTGTCAAACACGATCTCTTTAGGCATACCATGTAGTCTGAATATCTCCTTCATGAATATGTTGGTGATATCTATTGCCTTGCAAGTCGATTTGGCGGGGATAAAATGGGCAGACTTGCTCAATTTATCCACCACTACCATGATGGCGTCATTTTGTTTGGTCAATGTTGGTAATCCGATGATGAAGTCCATGGAAATGGTTTCCCACTTCCATTTCGGGATTGGTAGAGGTTGTAATAATCCTGCTGGGTGTCGATGTTCTGCTTTAACCTATTGGCATTCTATGCATTTGGCTAAGTACTCAACTATGTCTTTCTTCTATCCAGGCCAATAGAATTGTTTCCTGGTGGCTGTGATCATCTTCTGGTATCTGGGATGACCAGTATATGGTCTTTTATGTAGTTCATCCATTATGAACCTCTTCAAGTCATCACATTCTGGAATATATAATCTGTTTTTGTAAGTTAGCAGACTTCCATCTATCATCTGGTAGCCTTCATAATTTATTCCTATGGGTTCTTGCTCCGGGTACGAGGTCACGGTCTGGAAGAATGTGTATGTTTCTTGTGCATTCCTGAATCTTTCCTTGACATTCATCTCGCAGATGCTCACTGTTGCCAGATGAATTGTTTTCATACTTCTACTAAGGGCATCGGCCACCTTATTTTCCTTTCCCTTGATACGTTTGATTTCGAAATCAAACTCACTAAGAAGGGCCATCCACCTAGCTTGTCTAGCATTGAGTTTTGGTTGGTCAAATAGATATCGCAATCCACAGTTGTCTGTCACAAGTACAAATTTCCTTCCCAGGAGGTAATGCCTCCACATTTTTAAGGCGTGCACTATGGTGGCCAGTTCTAGATCATGGGTCACATAGTTAACTTCGTTCTCATCCAATTTTCGGGATTCATAGCAGACTACACTTCCTCCTTGCATAAGGACTCCTCCGAGCCCTTCCTTGCAGGCATTTGTGCACACGAGGAAGTCGGCTTCGAAATCGGTGATCTTCAACACGGGTGCGTGGGTCAGTAAATGTTTTAGGGATTGAAATATTTCTTCACATTCTTGTGTCCATGTGAATTTAGCTCCCTTCTTCTGGAGGGCAGTGATTGGACAACCAATCTTGGAGAATCCTTTTATAAATCTCCTATAGTATCCTGCTAAGCCCATAAAGGATCTGATATCTAAAACGTCCTTTGGGGTAGGCCACTCCATGATAGACCTAGTCTTGTCAGGGTCTACTGCTACTCCTTCTTCAGATATGACATGGCCCAAGTAATGTATTTGCTTCTGGAAAAAGTCAGACTTGCTAAATTTGGCATAGATATGATGTTCTCTTAGCACTTGAAGCACAAGTCTAAGATGTTTCTCATGTTCCTCCCTGTTCTTGGACTAAATTAATATATCGTCAATCAAAACCAGTACAAATTTGTCTAGGAATTTGTTGAGCACATTGTTCATCAAGCACATAAAAGTGGCTGGGGCATTGGTTAATCCGAATGGTACTACCACAAACTCATAGTGACCATATCTCGTCCTGAAGGTAGTTTTGTGGATGTCTTCACCCTGGATTCGGACTTGATGGTATCCAGATCTCAAGTCAATCTTTGAGAAGATGGAAGCACCTCCCAATTGATCGAATGGGTCATCGACCCTGGGTAAGGGGTACTTGTTCTTTATGGTTACCTTATTGAGTTGTCTATAATCTATGCACAGTCGGAGGGTACCATCTTTCTTCTTTCCAAACAGAACTGGTGCTCCCCATGGAGACACGCTGGGCTGGATATAGCCTTTGTCCATCATTTCTTTTAGTTGTAATTTAAGCTCAACTAGCTCGGGTGTGCTCATCCTGTAGGGTGTCCTATACACTGGCACCGGTCCCGATGCAAGTTCTATCGAGAATTCAATGTCCCTTCTTGGAGGTAGACCCGGTACCTCTTCCGGAAATACATATCTATATTCTCTTAGTGTGGGGTGGTCTTCGAGGCTTGGTTTGTCATCTTCAACTGATTCCAACACCTGTATCGCATAAAGTAGACATCCCTTTCTGCAATACTTTCTAATTTGAAGGGTTGATATTCGTCTCACTGAGACAGGGTTTTGGATCCCTCGAAGGGTTATCCTTCTTCCTTCTTCACCTACACATTCTAAA
>JASDQU010105097.1:67896-95142 GCA_032191745.1 Picea mariana
TCTTTCCTGGGGTAGATCCAGAAGGTTTATTTCCGCTCTGGGAGCGGAAATTTTGCTGGTGTACACTTCAGGTTGGGAAGCTCATCCTTGAGTCATTTTTATAGTTTTTAAATCTTGGGGATTTAAACCCCTTTTTCTGGAATCCCAAACTATTCTTCTGCTTCCAGCCTTCACGAGGTTCTGTCCGATGCCCCAGTTGTTCATAACAATATCGTGCCTTTCAGATAGTGTCTTGTAGGGTCTTTGGCTCGTCAAACTCAATCCTGTTCTGATAGTCCTTAGGTAGTCCACTGATGAATCATTGCACCTTTTCCTTCTCTGCTTTTATATAGGGTACGTACCTCAACAATTCGAGGAATCTGTTGACATATTCTTCTATGGTGCATTGCCCCAGTTTGAGTTCATAGAATTCTTTAGTCTTTTCATCGAAATACTTTTCTGATAGATACTTCTTTCTGAAGTATTTCTCAAATCATTCCCAAGATAGGTCCTCTTCGTGAATCCATTTTACATTCTTAAGTTCTTCCCACCAAATGGAAGCCTTTCCATTCAAGTTGAAAGTGGCTACTCGGGCCTTCAAGTTTTCTGAGAAGTCATGGACTCTAAAATACTTCTTTAGTCCAAGCAATCAGGCCTCCACTTCCTCCCCTTTCTTTATTTCACCGTCGAAAGAGGGTGGTTTGGCCTTCATGAATACTTCGAGATTGTGACTTTTGGAATGCTTTCGCTTCTTCCATTTTCTTCAGGAATAAGAACTAGTTCTGCTACTAGAAAATCCCTCCAAGTCACTAGTTTCCTTTCCAGAGGAATCGTCCGATGCTTGTCCCTTATCTATGGGGTGGACCTTTCTCGAGGTCCTCTTCCCAGTGTGGCCACTTAAAAGACCATGTTTCCGTATCTCAGGTGGACTTCGACTTTTCTTTGTCTGTCGTCGATCCGCGTGACTGGTGTCAGAATCATGCTGCAATTGTCTTTGTATGTCGGATAAACTTTGCAGCAAGACTTCATTAATTTCTGTCTGCTTCTCTTTCTCTTTTATCAAGCTCTCATTGTCGGCCTTGCAGCTCTGTAGTTCGACCATGAGGCTTCTCACAATCTCAGCTAGATCAGGAGGGGTCTCTACCACTCTCCTTTCGCCAGACTCTTCGTCTCTATTGTGGGATCCATTCCTCATTTCGTGGTGCGTCACCATTCTATGCGTCTGCAGTTTCCCGCAGTTGATCGTCCGCTTGTTGTGTAAGAAAAACACTTATTGTTAGTCAACATTATATTCATTCACAATCAGTGCATAATTCATATTTTTCAAATGCATACACACAATAGGAATTTTCATTCTTAACTTCGGCTTTTGCTAAAGGGGTTAAGATAGAAGGTTACTCCTTTTAAGAGTACTTCAAATGGAGTTTCTGCGCAACTCGTTCATGAGCCCAAGCAGGTCAAGTGTTGTAACCATGCTCTGATACCAATTTGTCACACACCTACTACGGCAAGATAGATTTTTCATCTTTTTCTTCGAGGAACAGAATCCTCGAGACTTCTATGGGGCCTAGCGTAGACCCTCTCTGCCCTTATCCTCCTCCAAACGACCACAAGCTAGCCTTAGTGCAAGCGCCTTTCGCAACTCACGAGTCGGGAATCAAGACTCTCGACTCCTCTTTCTCCAAACACCGATACCCGAGATACTATACGGGTATGGCTCCCTCCTCACTAGCGCCTGGTGCATGTAACCGTAGGCTAGGCCAAACACTAGCACCACTCACAGCCTCGCCAGTTGAGGTGTTGAGCTCTCGTGCTCCTCCTTCGCGAATCCCTGAGACACGAGAGGTCAATGTTGTGTGGACTCTGCCAAAGCGACGCACACACGCCACTTGTCAACCCCCATTATACTCTACTCACGAGTTGTGTCACCGCCGCCCGTCGCATGAGACCTCGGCTCTCGACGTTTCGTGGCCTTAGCGATCAAGGTGCAGCTTCTTCATCCTGCGAAACCCTGAGCCACGATAAGTCAATCAGTGGGTTGACTCTTTCCCAGTGTGACACGTGTCCACCACCGGTTACCCGCTTCCTAGGCTAAATACTAGCGCTACTCACATATTGCGACTTCGCGAGTTGGAGTGTTGAGCCCTCATGCTCCTCCTTCGCGAGTTCCCGAGATATGATAAGTCAACAATGGGTTTACTCCTTCCGAGGCGACATGTGTCCATCACCTATCACCCGTTCCCACCTTTCTCTGAGCACTTTTTTTTACGCCACCTATCAACCACGCGGTCCCCACTTATGGACGAGTCACGTGTTTGCACGAACCCTCGGCGCTCGACACTTTGCGACTTCTACAATCGAAAAGAAACTCCCTCAAGTTCTGAACCCTCGATAGGCAATAACCATGAAAGTTCTGATCCAATGGTTCTCCCGTGCCTTGGATCCAACAGTCACGATCACATCGCGATCTCATGAATCGTGAGTTCCTGCAGCCCTACCCCTGACCACTCCAAGTCGCGAGTCAGCGAAATGATACTCTCATGCCTATACAAAGGCTAAGATTGACGGTTAATAGGGCTCCATCAGATCGTTGGATCTATGGTCTGGGATCCCATCGCTACATGCGAAGGCTGAAAGGGTCGAGGTGTTAACACCTGCGCTCCTTCTCTAGATCCATTGGTCTCGACAAAATCTGGGGTATTCCCGAAAGGAATTCAACCGTTCGTCTACCAAATGATAGGGTAATCTATCTTTGTATAATTGGGATCTCTATCCCTTCTGAGCTTGAATCACGAAATTCAACTTCTCGGGGCTTCAAACTCCAACGAATCTGAGTCCTTAGAGAGCTATCCTTCCTTGCATAAGGTTTCCAAACCCGGGTCGCATGAACCTTCAGACGGTTCTTGGGCAACCATCCTGAATCTTACTCAAGTCTCTGGATAAAGGTTTGGCACAGTTCCAAGGTTTATGGGGTAATCCTCGGGGAAGAGTAATCTTGAGGAGCCTTCCCGGAACATTACGAAAGTTAAGAAAACAAGACGATTCTCAGTGGAGCGAATTCATGCCTCAACCTTAATCCTTTGTACAGAAACCGACTATGGCATGTAAGCATACCCAGGCATCCATTATTTCTAGTCTAACACACCAGGCAATCATTCTACATAGAAATTCCTATGGGCATATAAACATAAACATGTATTCATGATATTCAGTTAGAAATACAAGGTATAAAACACTTATCAGATCTACCAAGCGTGATGCAACTGCTGAGAGGGGTGCTCGTTTCCACCCAGCCGTAGGCTCAGTGACTCCAAACGGATTTACCACTAGCCATCCTCGAGCTAGACCACAATGCTTTGAGGTTCAGTCTCCTACTTCCAACTCAACAGAAATTAAGGACGAAGGTTACTCTCCTTCTCCAGGTGCAGGAAAATAATCCAAGACGAAGGTTACTCTCGTTCTCTTGGTATTCAGAACTCCCTACGTTTCCAGGGTTTCTCCAGTTTCTTTCGCGATCCCCGTCGCGCACACTACTCTCTCTCTCTCACCACAATTCCTCTCTTGCCAATTTTTGTCTGCAAGGTTGCGTGTGGTGCAAATTCCTCCGTCCATGGTCAGGTCTGAGGGTTGTTACGGATGGGCGGTTCACCCCCATCCCCTCATTAACTCTTAAGGAGCCTCCCCACTGACCAATATGACGGAAAATCCATTCCAGGATCAGAGAGCTACTTTGGTTTGTGAGCAAGTATAAACCAATATAGTACTAGCTCGGTGGAAGTTAACGCAACCATTCCAGGTCCCTTCCACCACCTCTCATTAGCCATCGTGGTCTCTTTTAGCACATCCCCCTCCTAGCAGTCATGCAACACATATTCATAACATAATTTACATTCATCGACCTTTTATACAAAGGTTTGTCAAGTCAAACATTCACATCTTTGAGTTTTCCATAGTTCTTGGCCAATATAGTTATTTTTACAGACTGGGGGAAACAGGGTGTTACATCACACCAGGAAATTTGTCTTCTTCGTGATTCACTCTCAGAGTGAGCGAAATATTGTAGCCACATCCAGGGCCTCCATGGTCGATCTCTCCACACAACTTAAGCAAGTGGATAAGGTCATGGAAGAATACTCAGATATCTTCTCCTCTCCTACTGGGGTACCGTTGCACTGCCAAGTCAAACATCCCATTGATCTGACCCAAGGTGCACCGCTACCCAATGGGCTAGTCTATCATCACTCTCTATTAGAAAACRAKGAGATCAAGAGGCAAATCCAAGAACTGCTTCACAAGGGGCACATATGTCCCAGCTCATCGGCTTGTGGGAGCCCAATCGTGCTGGTGCAGAAGAAAGACGGGGCCTCGCGACTCTGCATTGATTACCGAGACCTAAATAAAATCACAGTCTGAAAYCGGTACCCAATTCCYCGAATCGATGACCTCCTTGATTATCTCATGAGRGCCAAATACTTCAGTAAGATTGATTTGAAGTTTGGCTACCACCAAGTCCCAATAGAACAAACATATGTATGGAAGACCACCTTCAAGTCAAAAGAAGGTCTTTTTAAATGGCTATTCATGCCCTTTGGTTTGACAAATGCTCCAACAACTTTTATGAGGATGATGGACGATATCTTATGACCTTTCACCAATAATTTTGTAGTGGTGTATCTAGATGACATCCTCATCTACAACAAGACTTGGGTGGACCACTTGCAGCATATTCAGTAGGTTCTGCACACCCTACGGCAGCACAAACTATATGCAAACTTGGAAAAGATCTCCTTCGACATGGACATGTTCCATTACTTAGGCTACATCGTTGATCATCATGGTGTGCATGTGGATCCAACCAAGATCTAGGTCATCCGTGACTGGCCAGCCCCAACCACACTCACTGGACTTCGGATGTTCTTGGGCCTCGCCAATTTCTATCGCAGGTTCATGTTGGGATTCTCTCATATCGCATGGGCCCTCAGCCACGTAACGAGTGGTGGCGGTAAGGAAAAATTTTAGTGGGGCATGTCCCAACAACAAGCCCTCGATGACTTGAAGAAACGCTTGTGCTCATCCTCAGTACTTTCATTACCGGACCTGCAACATCCCTTTGGGATCGAGACAGATGCTTCAGACTATGTTGTGGGCATAGTTCTCACTCAACACAGCCACCCCATGGCATATCATAGTGAGACACTATCAGATGTTGTTTGTACATACCCTACTTACGACAAAGAAATGTACTCCATTGTGCAAGCCTGCCGCCAATGGAGAAATTACATTCTTTGGAAGGAGACAGTCATCCACACTGATCACAAGCCACTACAGTTCATGCAAACCCAAGTCAAATTGCAGAATGACTACCATCAGAAGTGGTCCACGTACTTACAACAGTTCCACTTCAACATCAAGGATAAAACAGGAAGTACCAATCGAGTTGTTGATTACCTCATCCGACCTCCAGTCATGGAACTCCCCACGGTGCTAGACTCTTGCGGCCATGAGACCTTTGGCTGGCCCCACCTCTACAAGATAGACCCTTACTTCTCCACCACCTACCAAATGTTGGGCACCAACTCAGTTGTCATTTATTTCCATCTTCAGGACAAGCTGTTGTGTCATCTGGTCCATATATGTGTTCCATCAAGCGAACGCACAAACCTAATTTCGGAAGCTCACTATAGTCGGGTGGCAGGACACTTTGGCGTCGAAAAGACAGTGGCAGTGCTGCAGAAACATTTCTACTGGACGAAACTTCGACAGGATGTCAGAAAGTATATCAGGCCCTGCACCGCATGTGCTATTGCCAAATCAACCACTAAGAAATAGGGCATGTACACCTGTTTGCCTACTCCTGATAGGTCATGGGAATCCATCTCAATGGACTACATGTTGGGCCTCCCATCCACCAAGAGGGGAAATGACTGTATTTTTGTGGTTGTTGATCGCTTTACCAAGATGGTGATTCTAGCCTCTTGCAAGAAGAACATCACAGCAGAGGCCACTGCCAAGCTCTTATTTGAACGAGTATGGGTACATTGTGGGATCCCATAAACCATTATCTCATACTGTGACAGTCGGTTCCTCAGCACATTATGGTCGAGCCTTTGGCCACTGCTGGATACCAAGCTCACCAAATCCATTGCCTTCCACCCCCATACATATGGCCAAACTGAGGTCGTCAATCAAATGTTCGTACATATCCTACACATGTACAATTAAAAACACCCCCGCACATGGGATGAGAGTCTTCCCTATGTCCAACATAGCTACAACTGAGCCCTTCATAGCTCGACTGGCCACAGCCCCTTTCAGGTGGGGTTGGGATTCCAACCATTGGGCCCCGTGGATGTTGCACTACCCTTGGTGACCACCTCGGTCGACTCGTCCCCTGCTCCACCAGAAGATAACAAATCCACCCGGTTCATTGAGCAGATCCAGCACATCCGCCAACAGGTTCAAGATATTCTATAAAATTCTAATGCCAAGTACAAGCAGCGCCATGATCAACATCGGGTGCCACATAAGTTTCAGGTGGGAGAAAAAGTTTGGTTGCACTTGAAGAAAGAACTCCTTACAGAGCCCCATCAGAATCTCTACCCACTTTGTTATGGGTCGTACACCATCACCAAGGTTGTGGGTGACAATGCTTTTGAGCTCAGCATTTCCCCTTTCCTTGGCCTGCACCCAGTCTTCGACATGGCTCTCCTTCGACCATATTTCCCACCATTATTGGACACCTCCGAGATAGCAGAGCAGTTGACACCAATAAAGCTCAACCTTGACTACATGCAATAGGCATCCAATGATCATATTGTGGACACTCAAATCAAGGGCACTCGACAGCAAAGGATACAGCTTTATCGAGTCGTAAAAGCAAGGCAGCTTCTGCACCAAGGCAAATGGCTCACCCATGGGAAAATTCAACAAAAATTTCCTCATTTGATAGGGGAACTCAACACAATGGAGACCATTTATTCCTAAGGAGGGAGGATTTATCCAAGTGTATATCGGTGGCCACCCACCTATTCCACTGGCTTGAAAAATAGTTTTTCACCTTGGTAGTTTTTTGACAGTTTTTCGAGTTCCAAACTTATGGGGTCGTTTTGAGACCCTAAACGACGTTTTTTGGTGATTTGGGGCCCATGTGGCTATCAAATATACTAACCTGAGACAGTTGAAGATCGTTCTTCTCGGTTAGACCTTTCCAATGGGATATTGTGCACCTAAAACAGAGATCGTATGCAAAAGTTACAACCCTGGGAAGTTGGTGTACTAACTTACCCAAATGGGGCCCACATGACTTTTGGCGCTTCATTTCCTAGGATTAGGTTTTTGGATGTCTAGGGTTTTTGACATTCCTATTTATTGTAAAAAGGCCTTCAAAGAATCATTGTAATCATCTTCTTGTGAATGAGCACAGTCGTCACATCTCTTCTCAGAGATAAGTCGCCACCATTCCAGCAAGCTTGTTTTTCACTCTATTTTACAGTTTCAACATATTTCCTTATTGAATAGAAAACTAGTTTTACTGTATCTCTGATATTTTGTGTTAAGAATATTTTAATAATATGTATTCATTTCATTTTTCTCATAAAATTTGGATCAGTGGTATCAGAGCGGTCTGCTCTTTTTCGTCTTAATGCATGTCCCCAACGAGGTCAAAGGTACAAAGAATTGAGTCTCGAGCTTGTTTCTCTCGAGGACAAAATCTCTCGCACGCCCAAGCGACCTCTCATGGCAGGAGAAAATAAATATGAAGGGACAAGAGATCCTTTCAAAATGTTGCTTGAGAAATCCCTCATGCAACAAAGGAACGAGATGATGGATAGTTTCGCGCAAATCCTTCGGTAGCTACCAAGAGGCGACGCATCTTCCTCGAGCGGAGGCGTCGCCCCCTTCAAGGTACAAATCAACTTTGATATTCCTATATTTGAAGGTTATATAGACGCAAATGTTGTAGACAAGTGGTTGCATCCACTAGAAGGTTATTTTTTTGTCCATAACTTTTCAAATAGAGAAAATATTACTTTTGCGTTCCTCAAAGTCGTTCCCCATGTCAAAGATTGGTGGGAAAATTTCTCTGACAAAAAGGAAACAGAGGAACCCTCATTATTTACAGTCGAGGCCACCTGAGAATCCTTTAGGGATGCTATTAAGGAACAATATTACTCTTTCGGAAGTTATGATGACTTGTATACCAAATGGACCACACTGCAGCGAGAAAGAGACCAAGTTGTGCCAGAGTTCACAAATATCTTCCATACCTTGCACACCAAGCTCTGTATCAAAGATTCAAAGTGACATATGGTGCTCAAGTATCGTGGTGCTCTACATAGATACATATAGACCGAAATGGAATTTCTGGACATCTCGTCCTTAGGCACGGCCTATCGATATGTCGTCAAAATCGAGCAGAAGCTCAAACAAAAGACACGACAATTTGGGCCTGGGAACCCCTCACATAAAAAGCCAGGAAAGGGCGGCCCCAACCCACATAACAAGGGATATATAAAAGATGGGCAGTATTAGGACAACCAGTCCAAGCCGCAAGCAAAGAAGAACACCGGAAAGACAAAGAAAGATATTGGCAAGCGGTGTGACTTCCATAAGAGCCCTTGGCATAACACTGTTGATTGTCGCTCAAAGCAGTCACGGGTGGCTAAAGTGAAAGCCTATGAATCAGATGCGGTTTCTGAGTCTGAGTCAGAACCAGAAAGGGGAAGACAGATCATTGATGCGGAACCCAATGCCACTGTTGCTACTAGCAAACTCCATCCTAGTGAACCAGACGAGCCAGAAGAAGGCCAGCACCTCGTCCATTCACAGATGTGGGTAAAAGGCACCCTGTTGCACTTCATCATTGATAGCGGTAGCCATAAGAACCTCATCTCATCATAGGTCGTCAAGCACATGGCCCTGGTGACAACGTTGCACCCACAACCCTACACCATTGGATGGCTCTGCCAAGGAAGMAATAYCCGCGTCAACCAATAGTGTCGACTGTTGTACGGAATCAAGCCTTTCAAAGATGAGGTATTGTGTGATGTTTCTCCTCTCGAAGTTTGTAATTTTATTTTGGGACAACTTTATTTATGGAAACATCATGTTGTATATGAGTCTAGGCCTCGTAGTGTTATTATTACTTTGAAYAGAAAATTGTACAGTATACCCGAGGCAGTCCCTCCTAGTGCTATTTCCTTGATCTTTTCCAAGCAATGCAGGAAGGTCATCTCTTAGACTGGGAAATTTGTCTTCTTCGTAATTCGCTCTCATAGTGAGCGAAAGATCGTAGCCACATCTAGGGCCTCTGCGGCCGATCCCTCCACACAACATAAGAAAGTGGATAAGGTCATGGAAGAATACTCAAATATCTTCTCCTCTCTTACCGGGGTACCTTTCCACTACCAGGTCAAGCATCCCATCGATCTGACCCCAGGTGCACCGCTACCCAATGGGCCAATCTATCTGATCCGGAATGGATCCAGGAACCAAAATGGGTCCAGGAAGGCCTAAAAATTAATGTGCTTGGGATGGATTCAAAACGGATGTGTGCATAGGCCTCATCGATATGAACCAAATGAAACTTGAACGGGCTCAAACGGACATACTATGAGAAAGATATCGCATTCTGTTCGTTTCGTCAAACATGCAAAAAAAAATGTTGATTGTACAGTCCGTACAGTGCTGACGTGGTAGTTGACTGTACAATCCGTACAGTCATATAGTGACGTGGAAGATGTGCTAGATGTGGAATGGGCAGACATGTAGCCGAACAGGTGGACGATTCAAATTGTGGCACGTGGAACCACTGCAAGGGTGACACGTGGCAAGGTCCGTACAGACAAGTGGCAGTTGCGCTGACTGACGAGACAGGTGCGATGACTGGGTAGGTGCAGACATGGATGAATCCTATTTTGACATGTGGAATTTTATTGGGTGAATAGCATGGTGCCACGTGGCCCAGTCTTGGGTTGCCACATGGAACCCCTCCATTGGTCAGTTTATTGGTTGGAAAAATTGTGATGGACTCTATGGGAATTGAACCTGTGACCTCCGGTCTGGGCGAATGACTTGGCAGGGCTGGGCTACCAGCCCACCCACTTTTTTTCTTAACCCTCTATGTTCAAAACTTATATTTAATGTTGAATGGTTGGTAATCCAAGCGGAGTAAGGGGCTAGGGCCTAGCCCTAGCCCCGGCGCACACCATATGATTGTACCACATACGACCCTTGCATATTTGTTTGGCGTGAATGTTATAAGCCTAGCCCTTGATCACGGAAATATACCATATGACTCAGAGCCTCCAATAACTAGTGCGTGGATGAGTGGGGTTAGCGCCCGATCGGTCGGGCTAGCCCACCAACCAAGGTGCTTGACCAAGGGCTAAAGACTATGGGTTACAATGGGTTTAAGCGCCAAGCACTCAACATAAGGCCACATAGAGGCACGTATGTGAACAAGGGCCTGCGAATAGGGGACTGCGCCCTATATTAGCCCAAAAGTGGGTTTTTTTTACTATATATTATGATTTTATTTGATTTTTTCAGCAGTTTTGAGAGATTTTGACCAATATTGGGGGATCTGGAGCTCTTTTTGAGGCCAGATCTCGGGGGGAAGTTGGAATTTTGTTGCCAAATTCAAGCCTATATAAACCAAAGGTTCTTGGTAGCCTAAAGGGGGTTCAGAATAGGGAAACGATGAAGAATTGAAGAGCCAAAGCCATTTTTATGCAGGGAAGCCATTGAGGAGAGCAACTTTGCAGGCCATTTCTGGGAGCTTCGTTCATCCGTTTTCAGTGCCGTCAGTTTTGTTGGGTTCTTGAGATCTAGAAGAACATAGAAATATAGTTTTGTAACCCTTATGGAACTTTTATGATGTACGTTTGAAGCTTTGAATAGAAATAAGAAAGYCTCACCCACTGAGACAAAGACCTGGAGACATAGGCGAGATTGTCGAACTCCGTTAACAACTTTTGTTGTTATGGTTTGATGTTTCTTTGAGCTTATTTMCAGATCTATATATTTTATATGGCTTTCATGTTTCATCATTAATTCTTCCTCTTTCATCAAATTCCTAAATGGTTAATGAACACATGTTTTAAAACTCAACCATAGTCTTTAAAAGATCTTTTCGGATCAAGTGGTATCAGAGCTAGATGACAGTTGGTTTTTGAGTTTGCATGATTACCAGGGAAAATCTTAGTCGTGGTGAAGGCGAGATTTTTGAAAATAATCCTGAGATTGGATCGAGAAGGTGGACATCTCAAAGTGAGAAAATGGCATCTAAAGCGGGACTTTTTCAAGATGAGAAAGAGTTTCGAAATACTCTCTTTGCCATGGCAGAGATGGTGAAGGTGTTGTATGAAGATTACTTGGAACGAAAGAGATCGGTTCAAGGGAAATATTCAAAGAACGACAAAAGCGAAGAAGAATTGAAGGAATTTCTTTCTACACCCAATTCTGAAATCATCTCTGAGGTATGCAGTGGAAGTCATTCATCAATTTCGCATAGTTCCCATCAAGATGGTTCTTTTGGTGAATTTGAAAAACATACAAGAGGTATAGGTTTGAAATTGTTAACCAAGATGGGTTACGAAGGAAAGGGCCTTGGAAATAAGGGTCAAGGTATCGTTAATACCATAGAGGTTGTAGAAAGACCTTGCTATTTAAGATTGGGATATGGTGAAGAGGAGATTGGAGAATGCTCCAAACCATTGCAAGCAAGTGATGCTTCAAATGACCAACCTAAGTCATTACGGGAACAATTCACGAAAGGTGAAGATGTATCACTCCTTGATGGTGCTAGTGAATGCAATTCATCTCCAAAGAAAAGTGAAGATAAGCAAGAAAGGTATAATGGTCATGGTTGTTCCAACTCTCTTTTTTATTATAAAAGGCATAATCATATAATCCAAAACTCGTGGAATATGTATCCTTGTACGTTTTATCATTCACCCAAGAATTGTGTGGCCAAGTGTTGGAAGAGACAATATTTCTATAGGAAATTTATGTCGACCAGGGAGGAGACACGACATAAAGATTCAACTCTGCAACGGAAGAAAGAGAAGGGAAAACAAGTTTGGATGTCGAAAAACCACTGCACTTATTGCAACAAGGGTGGACATCAAAAGGCTAAATGTTGGAAGCTTAATCCAGAGCTTCGCCCAAATAAGGACAAAATGATTTCGCATGTACTCACAAAGGAAGAGGCAGTACCAGCGAAGCAAGAGGAACAAAATGAAGGAAAGAAACAATTTACTTTGTTTTTCCAAAAGTGGATGACACATCTTCATTGTATTTTGCTTCCATTAATGTAATCACACATGTTGTAATGATGACCTGTTATAACATCATTTTGTACAACATAGTGTTTTGTTTTATCCTTATGAGTATGTAATCAGTAAGGTCAATTTTGTAACCTTTTGGAGGACCAAAAGGTCTTTAGTGGGGAGGTGTGATCCAGAATGGATCCAGGAACCAAAATGGGCCCAGGAAGGCCTAAAAATAAAAGTGCTCAGAATGGCTTAAAAACTAATGTGTGTGTAGGCCTCGTCGATACGAACCCAATGCAACTTGAATGGGTTCAAACGGACGATGTATGTGAAAGATATCGCGTTCTGTTCGTTTCATCAAACAGACAAAAAAATTTTTAATTGTACAGTCTATACAATGTTGACGTGGCAATTGACTGTATAAGTTGTACGGTTGTACAGTGACATGGCATATGTGTTGGATGCTGACAGGGTAGACACATAGCCGAACAGGTGGATGAGTCAAATTGTGACACGTGGTAGTTGACTAACGAGGCAGGTGCACTGACTGCGCAGGTGCAGACGTGGATGAATCCTAGTTTGAAATCTGGCATTTTATCGAGCGAATAGCATGGTGCCATGTGGCCCATTCTTGGGATGCCATGTGGCACCCCTCCATTGGTCAGTTTATTGGTTGGCAAAATTGTTATGGACTCTATGGGAATTGAACCTGTGACCTTCGGTCTGGGCGAACGACTTGGTAGGGCTGGGCTACCAGCCTGCCCACTTTGTTTCTTAACCCTCTATGTTCAAAACTTATATTTAATATTGAATGGTTGGTAATCTGGGTAGAGTAAGGGGTTGGGGCCTATCCCCAGCCCTGGCACACACCATATGATTTTACCACATACGACTCTTGCTTATTTGTTTGGCGCGAATTTTATGAGCCTAGCCCCCAATTGCGAGCATATACCATATGCTTGGAGCCTCCAATAACTAGCGTGTGGATGAGTTGGGTTGGTGCCTGGTCAGTCGGGCTAGCCCACCGACCAAGGCGCTTGACCAGGGGCTAGAGGCTATGGGTTACAACGGGTTTAAGCGCCAAACACTCAGCATAAGGCCACATGGAAGCATGCATGCGACCAAGGTCCTGTGAATAGGGAGCTACACCCTATATTATCCCAAAAGTGGATTTTTTTTACAATATATTATGATTTTATTTGAGTTTTTCAACAGTTTTGAGATATTTTGACCAATATTGGGAGATCTAGAGCTCTTTTTGAGGCCAGATCTTGGGGGGRAGTTGGAATTTTGTTGTCAACTTCAAGCCTATATAAACCATAGGTTCTTGGCAACCTAAAGGGGGTTCRGAACATGGAAATCTTGAAGAATTGAAGAGCCAAAGCCATTTTTATGAAGGGAAGCCATTGAGGAAAGCAACTTTGCAGGCCATTTCTGGGAGCATCGTTCATCCGTTTTTAGTGTCGTTAGTTTTGTTGGGTTCTTGAGATCTATCAGAAYACAGCCAGAGCAGTTTGTAACCCTTATGGCACTTTTATGATGTACTTTTGAAGCTTTGAACAGAAACAAGAAAGCCTCACCCACTGAGACAAAGGCCTGGAGACGTAGGCGAGATTGCCGAACTCTGTTAAATACTTATGTTGTTATGGTTTGTTGCATCTTTGTGATTATTTCAAGATCTGTATATTTTATATGGCTGCCATGTTTCATCATTAATTCTTCATCTTTCATCAAATTCCTAAATGGTTAATGAACACATGTTTTAAAATTCAACCATAGTATTTAAAAGATCTTTTCGGATCACTATTGTCGCTCTCTATTAGAAAACGAGGAGATAAAGAAGCAGATCCAAGAACTGCTCCAAAAGGGCCACATCCATCATTGCTCATAGCCTTGTGGGAACCCAATCGTGCTGGTGCAGAAGAAAGAGGGGACCTGACGACTCTGCATTGATTACCAGGCACTAAATAAAATCACAGTCTGAAACCGGTACCCGATTCCTTGAATTGATCACCTCCTTGATCAGCTCACGGGGGACAAATACTTCAGTAAGATTGATATAAAGTCTGGATACCACCAGGTCCCAATAGAATAAACACATGTATGGAAGACTGTCTACAAGTCAAAAGAAAGTCTTTTTGAATGGTTGGTCATGCCCTTTGGTTTGACAAATGCTCCAACAACTTTTATGAGGATGATGGTCGATATCCTACGACCTTTCACCAATACTTTTGTAATGGTGTATCTGGATGACATCCTCATCTACAACAAGACTTGGGTGGAACACTTCCAGCATATTCAGCAGGTTCTGCACACCCTGTGGCCGCACAAACTATATGCAAACTTGGAAAAATGATCTTCAGCATGGACGGGGTCCATTACTTAGGCTACATCGTTGATCAACATGGTGTGCATGTGGATCCATCCAAGATCCAGGTCATCCTTGACTAGCCAGCCCCAACCACAATCATTGAACTTTGGAGCTTCTTGGGCCTCACCAATTTATATCGCAGGTTCGTGTTGGGATTCTCTCATATCGCATGGGCCCTTAGCCAAGTAACTAGGGGTGGCGGTAAGGAAAAATTTGTGTGGGGCATGTCCCAACAACAAGCCTTCGACGACTTGAAGAAGAGTTTGTGCTCATCCCCAGTACTTTCATTACCGGACCTGCAGCATTCCTTTGAGATCGAGACAAATGCTTCAGATTGTATTGTGGGAGCCATTCTCACTCAACACGGCCACCCCATGGCATATCATAGTGAAAAACTATCATATGTTGTCCGTAAGTACCCTACTTACGACAAATAATTGTACTCCATTATGCAACCCTTCCGCCAGTGGAGACATTACATTCTTGGGAAGGAGACAGTCATCCACGCTGATCACAAGCCACTACAGTTCATGCAAACCCAAGGCAAATTGCAGAATGACTGCAATCTGAAGTGGTCCACGTACTTACAACAGTTTCACCTCAACATCAAGTACAAAATGGGAAGTACCAACCGAGTTGTTGATTGCCTCAATCGACCTCCAGTCACAGCACTCACCATGGTCCTAGACTCTTGCGGCCACAAGACCTTTGGATGGCCCCACCTCTATGAGATAGACCCTGACTTCTCCACCACCTACCAAATGTTGGGTGCCAACTCAGTGGTCGCGAATTTCCATCTTCAAGATGGGTTGTTGTGTCGTCTGGGCCATCTCTGCATTCCATCAAGTGAGCGTGCAAAGTTGATTTGGGAAGCTCACTATAGTCGGGTGGCAGGACACTTTGGCGACGAAAAGACAATGGCAGTGATGTAGAAACATTTCTATTGGCCGAAACTTCGACAGGATATCGACAAGTATATCAGGTCCTCCACCGTCTACATTATTGCTAAACCGAGCATTAAGAAATAGGGCATGTACACCCCTCTGCCTACTCCTGACAGGTTGTGGGAATCCATCTCAATGGACTACATGTCGAGCCTCACATCCACCAAGAGGGTAAATGATTGTATTTTTGTGGTTGTTGATCACTTTTCCAAGATGGCGATTATAGCCACATGCAAGAAGAACATCACAGTAAAAGCCACTACCAAGCTCTTCTTTGAACGAGTATGGGTACATTTTGGGATCCCACAAACCATTATCTTAGACCGTGAATGTCAGTTCTTCAACACATTCTGGCCGAGCCTCTGGTCAATGTTGGATACCAAGATCACCAAATCCACTACCTTCCACCCCCAGATAGATGGCCAAACTAAGGTCATCAATCTGACGATCGCACATATCCTGTGCATTTAAAATTCAAAACACCCCCGCACATGGGATGAGAGTCTTCCCTATGTCCAGCATAGCTACAATCGAGCCCTACATAGCTCAACTGGCCACAGCCCCTTTGATATGGGGTTGGGATTCCAACCATTGGGCCCCATGCATGTTTCACTACTCCTGGCGACCACCTCGATCGACTCGTCCCTTGCTCCACCAGAAGCAAACAAAGCCACTTGGTTCATTGAGCAGATCCAACACATCCTCTAACAGTTTCAAGATATTCTATAGAATTCTAATGCCAAGTACAAGCAGCGCCAAGATCAACATCGGGTGCCACATAAGTTTCAGGTGGGCGACAAAGTTTGGTTACACTTGCAAAAAGAACACCTTACAAGGCCCCATCGGAATCTCTGCCCACTCCATTATGGGTCATACACCATAACCAAGGTTTTGGGTGACAATGCTTTTGAGCTCAACATTCCCCCATTGCCTAGCTTACACCCAGTCCTCACCGTGTCTCTCCTTCGACCATATTTCCCACCATTATTGGACACCTCAAAGATAGCAGAGCAGTTGACACCAACACAACTCAACCCTAACTGCATGAAACATGCATCCAATGATCATATTGTGGACACACAAATCAAGGACACTCAACAGCAAAGGATCCATCTTTATCGAGTCGTCAAAGCAGGGCATCTCCTGCACCAAGGCAAGTGGCTCACCCAAAGCCAAATTCAACAGAAGTATCCTCATCTGATGGGGGAACTCAACACCATGGAGACCATTTCCTCCTAAGGAAGGAGGATTGATCCAGGTGGATATCAGTGGCCACCCACCTATTCCACTGGCTCGAAAAACAGTATTCCACCTTGGTAGTTTTTAGGCAGTTTCTTGGGTTCCAAACTTCTAGGGCCATTTTCAGGCCCTAAACGACGTATTTTGGCGATTTGGGGCCAAGATGAGTGTTACAAACATTGACCTGGGCCATTCGAAAATCGTTCTTCTCAGTTATACCTTTCCAACAGGATATCGTGTGCCTAAAACAAAGATCATATGCAAAAGTTATGACCCCGAAAAGTTGGTGTACTAACTTACCCAAACAGGGCCCACATGACTTTTGGCGCTTTATCTCCTAGGGTTATGTGTTTGGATGTATAGGGTTTTTGACATTTCTGTTTACTGTAAAAAGGCCTTCAAAGCCTCATTGTAATCATATTCTTTTGAATGAGCACATTCGTCACATCTCTTCTCAGAGATAAGCCGCCACCATTCCAGTAAGCTTGTTTTCCACTACATTTTACAGTTTTAGCTTATTTCCTTATTGAATAGAAATCCAGTTTTATTGTGTCTCTGTTATTCTGTGTTAAGCATATTTTAATAATCTGTATTCATTTCCTTCTTCTCATAAAATCTGGATCAGTGGTATCAGAGCGGTCTTCTCCTTGTTGTCTTGATGCATGTCGCCAACGAGGTCAGGGTACAAAGAATTGGGTCTAGAGCTTGTTTCTCTTGAGGACAAAATCTCTCGCACGCCCAAGCGAACTCTCATGGAAGGAGAAACGAAAGATGAAGGGACAAGATATCCTTTCAAAATGTTGCTTGAGGAATCCATCACACAACAGAGGAACGAGATGATGGATAGTTTCAGGCAAATCCTTTGGTGGCTACCAACAGGCGACGCATCTTCCTCAAGCAGAGGCATCACCACCTTCAAGGTACAAATCAACTTCGATATTCCTATATTTGAATGTCATATAGACACAGATGTTGTAGACGAGTGGTTGAATCTACTAGAAGGGTATTTTTCTCTCCATAACTTTTCGAATAGAGAAAAGATTAATTTTGCGCTCCTCAAAGTCATTCCCCATGTCAAAGATTGGTGGGAAACTTTCTGTGAGCAAAAGGAAATAGAGAAACCCTCATTGTTTACAGTCACGGCCACAAGGGAATCCTTCAGGAATGTTATTACGGAACAATACTACACTGTCGGAAGTTATGACGACTTATATACCAAATGGACCACATTGCGGCAAGAAAGAGACCAAGTAGTGCCAGAGTTCACAAATATCTTCCATACCTTGCGCACAGTTGGGTATCAAAGATTCAGAGCGACATCTGGTGCTCAAGTATCGCGGTGCTCTGCATAGATACATCCAAACCAAAATGGAATTTCTAGACATCTCTTCCTTCGTCGCGACCTACTGATATGTCGTCAAAATCGAGCAGAAGCTCAAACAAAAGATGCGAAAATTTGGGCCTGGGAACCCCTCACAACAAAAGACAAGAAAGGGTGGCCTCAACCCACATAAAAAAGGATAGAGAAAATATGGACAGTATCAGGATAACCAGTCCAAGCTGCAAGCAAAGAAGGACACCAGAAAGACAAATAAAGGTACCGGGAAGTGGTGTGACTTCCATAAGATACCTTGGCATAACATTGTCGATTTTCGCTCAAAGCAGTCGCTAGTGGCTGAAATGAAAGCCTCTTAATCGAATGTGGGTTCTGACTCTAAGTCAAAACCAGAAAGGGGAAAATGAATCATTGATGTGGAACATAGTGCCACCTTTTCTACCACCAAGCTCTAGCCAGCTGAACCAGATGAGCGCCTATTCCATTCACAGATGTGGATAAAAGGCGCCCCGCTGCACTTCATCGTTGATAGTGGTAGCTAGAAGAACCTCATCTCAGCAGAGGTCATCAAGTTTCTGGCCTTGCCAACAACACCGCACCCACAACCCTACACCATTGGATGGCTCCGCCAAAATAGTGATCTCTGCGTTAGCTAATAGTGTCGACTGTCGTATGTCATCAAGCCTTTCAAAGATGAGGTATTGTGTGATGTTGCTCCTCTCGAAGTTTGTAATGCTATTTTGGGCCAACCTTATTGATTGAAATGTCATGTTGTATATGAGTCTAGGCCTTGTAGTGTTATTATTACTTTGAACATGAGATAGTACAAGATACCCGAGGCAGTCCCTCCTATTGTTATTTCCTTGATCTCTGCCAAGCAATGTGGGAAGGTCATCTCTCAGACCGAGAAATTTTTCTTCTTCGTGATTCACTCTTAGAGTGAGCAAAAGATCGTAGCCACATCTAGGGCCTCCGCGTTCAATCTCTCTACAAAACAGAAGCAAGTGGATAAGGTTGTGGAAGAATACTTAGATATGTTATCCTCTCCTACCGGGGTACCTCTGCACTGCCAGGTCAAGCATCCCATCGATCTGACCCCAAGCGCACCGCTACCCAATGGGATAGTCTATCGTCGCTCTCTGTTAGAAAACGAGGAGATCAAGAGGAAGATCCAAGAATTGATACACAAGGGGCACATTCATCCCATCTCATCGCCTTGTGGGAGCCCAATCGTGTTGGTGCAAAAGAAAGATGAGACCTGGTGACTCTGCATTGATTATCGGGCTCTGAATAAAATCACAGTCTGAAACAGGTACTTGATTCCCCAAATCGACAACCTCCTTGATCATCTCACGGGGGCCAAATACTTCAATAAATTGATCTGAAGTCTGGCTACCACCAGGTCCCAATAGAATAGGTAGATGTATGGAAGATCGCCTTCAAGTCAAAAGAAGGTCTTTTTGAATGGTTGATCATGCCCTTTGGTTTGAAAAATGTTCCAATAACTTTTATGAGGATGATGGATGATATCCTATGACCCTTCACCAATACTTTTGTAGTGGTGTATCTAGATGGCATCCTCATCTACAGCAAGATTTGGGTGGAACACTTACAGCATATTCAACAGGTTTTGCACACTCTGCGGCATCACAAACTATATGAAAACTTGAAAAAATGCTCTTTCGGAATGGACAGGGTCCATTACTTAGGCTACATTGTTGATCATCATGGTGTGCATGTGGACCCAGCCAAGATCCATCTCATCTGTGACTGGTCAACCCCAACCACACTAACTGAACTTTAGAGCTTCTTGGACCTCACCAATTTCTATCCCAGGTTCATGTTGGGATTCTCTCATATCGCATGGGCCCTCAACCAAGTAACCAGGGGTGGCTGTAAGGAAAAATTTGTGTGGGACCTGTCCCAACAACAAGCCTTCGATGACTTGAAGAATCGTTTGTGCTCATCCCCAGTACTTTCATTACCATACCTACAACATCCCTTTGAGATCGAAACAGATGTTATAGACTATGTTGTGGGCGTCGTTCTCACTCAACACGGCCACCCTGTGGAATATCATAGTGAGAAATTATAAGATGTTGTTCGTAAGTACCCTAATTATGACAAATAAATGTACTTCATTTTGCAAGCCATTTTCCAGTGGAGACATTACATTGTTGGGAAGGAGACAGTCATCCACACCAATCACAAGCCACTATATTTCATGCAAACCCAATGCAAATTGTGGAATGACTGCCATTAGAATTGGTCCACGGACTTAGAACAGTTCCACCTCAACATCAAGTATAAAACGGTAACTACCAATCGAGTTTTTACTTGCCTCAATTGACCTCTAATCGTGGCACTCACCACAGTGCTAGACTCTTACGAGCACAAGACCTCCGGATGGCCCCACCTCTACGAGACAGACCCTGACTTCTCCACCGCCTACCAAATGTTGGGCACCAACTCAGTGGTCACTAATTTCCATCTTCAGAATGGGTTGTTGTGTCGTATGGGCCATCTCTGCATTCCATCAAGTGAGCGCCCGAAGCTGATTGGGGAATCTCACTATAGTCGGGTGGCAGGACACTTTGGCGTCGAAAACACAGTGGCAGTGTTGCAGAAACATTTCTACTGGCCGAAACTTCAACAGGATGTCGACAAGTATATCAGGTCATGCACCGCCTGCGCTATTTCCAAACCGACCACTAAGAAACAGGGCCTATACACCCCTCTGCCTACTCCTGACAAGTCATGGTAATCCATCTCAATTTACTACATGTTGGGCCTCCCGTCCACCAAGAAGGTAAATGACTGTATTTTTGTGGTTCTTGATCACTTTTCCAAGATGGTGATTCTAGCCGCCTACAAGAAGAACATCATAGTAGAAGCCACTGTCAAGCTCTTCTTTGAATGAGTATGGGTACATTTTGGGATCTCACAAACCATTATTTTAGACCGTGATAGTCGGCTCCTTAGCACATTCTGGTCAATCCTCTGGTCATTGCTGGATACCAAGCTAACCAAATCCACTACCTTCCACCCCCAAACAGATGGTCAAACTGAGGTCGTCAATCGAATGATCGTACATATCCTGCGCATGTACAATTCAAAACACCCCCGCACATGGTGTTGGAGCCGCCTTTGTTTTTCTAGCCCGTCACAAACTTCATTTTTTAATGCTCGAAATCGAAAGATGGTTTTCGTATTTTCCGTCTGTGGTTTCAAAATCTCTAAATCTTTATCACGCAAACAACGATGAGTCCTACTTTTCGTAAAAATGTTTCCTCTTTTTGTTCTACCTCAGGATCTTGTCGGTCAGATGCTATAAATCACGTAGTTCACACGTCCCGAGCAACGAAACGGAGAAATCGTTTTAATTTTTCACCCAGGGCAGTAACGGGAGTAGAGTTTTCCTAAACCATGAGTTAAACGTCATCGGGTTTTCGCACCTCGGCGCTCACCAAATCCAAAATCTTATTGTCATAGCCCCGATAGCCGAGACCATGAAGTCCTTATTTTAGTAACCCGTGTCAAGGTTAAAAGTAAAAAGCTAAACCATGGTAACCTTCTGTCGGCAATTCGCCACTCGGCGTTTTCTTTTTCAAAAGTTACACAATCTAAGCCCCGACTCGCGAAATCACGATAAGGATTGAACGTAATTAATTAATCACTTAATCGAAGTTTATCTTCCCTTTTAATTAAGTCGTATTATCGTGATCTCGCGATTTCGCAGCTCGGCATGCAAACTTCTCGGAAACTTACCTTCGAAGCTCCGAGTCGCGATATGGCGAATATAAGTAATTACGAAGTCAATTAAGTGCCTGATTACAATTGCGGTTTTGTTAAACAAAATCGATCGTCGCAAATYCGGGGGTTAGAGGTTCAAAGAGTTAAAGAAAAAATCCGATACAACGAGTACCGAAAAATAAATTAACATCGGTAAAACCGGATTAATTAAGCTAAATCAATATATATCCCATGTTTCGATGCTTGCATGTTTCACGAGGTATCCTTATTCCTTCCATGCGCCAACTGATATTTCTAACCACCAAAATTTATGGCATTAATTAGGAAACAGGGTAAATCGACGAATAAAGATCGTATTTTTATGGCAAAATTTATTTCTAAAAATGATTTGACAGGCCTGTTCTGAAAGGTACCGAGTTTTCGAATATATATAAGAGGTGTGGTTCATTATAAAAAATGCATTTTCATATTATGCGGAGCACATTTTCTCACTAAGTTAACTTTTGTATGTATATGTATTTTTATCGCAAAAGAGCTAAAGCAGAATCTCCAGGTATGGCCCCGCGAAAAGCATCCAAGGCCAATGTAAAGATTTCGAGACAAGGTTCGGACAATGTCGCTGATACTTCGCCTCGAAGTATCGACTCAGTCCCGAATTGGTCCTTCGTTTCAGATGTTCTGCAGGCCGAATTGGTGGATTATTCCGACGACTCCAGCGACAATGAAAAAGATGACATAACCACCAAGTATAAGATCGTCATTCAATCCAGAATGCACAAAGTAGCAGCCAGGCCACGACTGCTTCCATATTATGACATGGTCCGATGGGCATTAGACCATGTGGACATACCAACCAGAACCATCAAGAATGAGCAGAAGGTCACCATCAGGACTTTCAGGCCTGAACATCTGCAAGCCATGTATACGCTGCCCGCAATGTCCGACTATACATATGGCGTCGAATTCTTGGACGAGTTCAAAGAGAAGGAATGTGTACAGTATTATAAAACCGTGTCCAGCTTAATAAAAGATTGGGTTTTGCACGCTGCGAAGTTCAGGGCTGATAGCCATGGCATATATTCAATAGCCTTCTTAGAACTGCAGTACAAGTATGTAGCTATGATGACATGCAGGCTATACGGGAGAGAGGACACTTTACATTTTTTTCTTCCCTGGGTGCCTCTAATGTTCCGGGTTGCCGAAGGCAGTTCTTTCGACTAGGCGAAAATGTTGTCTGATAGCTTGACTAGTCGAATCACAGAGTATCGGGCGCAGAAAGAGGGCGGAAAGGCGCCGTCATTTTTCATGTCTGCATACATTATGGACATCGTGTGTTTTTTAACACCATTTCCCTTAATGAGCTAGAGTTGGACCCCAGCAGAAGACGAGCCTATTCACGTTTATCATGCGAAATTATGGGAAAAAAAAGCCCCAAATTTTGTATATGAAATATTCAACTGGGTGATGGTGCCCTTGCATGTCACTATTTTTGGCCATCCGCCATCGAGGATCTCGGACAGCATAGTGACAAATCTGAGCAGCATAGCCGACTGGTATGTGGAAGCCGAATTTTCATACCTCAAATTTTTTGGGGCTTATGTTCCCCCCCATGCATTGCCATTGTTCATTCCCGACAAGTTGGCTTGCCATGAGGTTGTTAGACAAATAGTAATTGGTGGCATAAGTAAGGAGCTTAAGGGATATTCAAAGAAAGTATGGCCACCTTTTCATGTTCATTTAAATTCATATTCTTTATTAGATTTCGGGCATGTCAAAGCTGAGGAAGCAGCCCTGGAGGACCTAAATTTGGTCCTCATTGAATACAAGAAACACGATCCGCAAAGGGTTGTGAGCAATCATTTGGCCAGTTGCGGGCTCAAGAGATTTGAGCATGAGAATTCACCCTCAGATGACATTTTCCGAGGTGCAAGGTCTTATGCCGAGATCCTAGCTTGGATACAAACCTTGGCACCCAAGGAGAGAGCCGATGTTTTGAAGTTCCAAGAACATCGACGTAGTTTTCTGCCCGCAGTGTTGCGGGGTGAGAGTCCAAGTACGGCAGAGGGGAAACAAAAAGATGCCGAAGGCTCTAAGGATGCAACTCCCGAGCGAGAAAAAAACCAAGAAAAGGGAGAGAAAACTAAGAATTCGAAAGCATAGATTAAGACTCCCGACCAACCGAAGAAGCAGAGTCTGGTTACTACTCCAGGAAAATCACCGAAGCAGATCGGAGAACCTATCACATCAATTACTCCCTTGCAGTCAACTCAGGGAAATATTGACGCAGGGTGGATCTTCAATGAAGAGTTGAGGCCTATAAGGGTAGAAGAGCTGCCTCCGAATGAGTTTTTCTTCGATAAGAAGAGAAAAGCAGTGGTAAAGAGAGAATTTTACCAGGAAGGGGAGTCGACAATCAAGAAATACAAAGTCATAACTGATGGGAAGGACAAGAAAAATGAACAATTCGCGACTGAGATAGCAGGGACATTAGCAGCATATGGCTCGGTGAATCAATTTTCAGTCGGGCTTTTAAAACACCAACTTAAACGAAAAAATTGCCTCATCAAGACCCTCGAAGCTAAACTAGCCACAACAACAGAGACTGCCAAAGACCAGGCGAGCGTAGGAATAGAGTAGGCCAGATTGGACGATAAAAACGAGATAGAGCTACTCAAGACTAAGCTCGACCAAGCACAGCTGGTGGTCCAGGATGGTCAGATGCAAGCAAGCCAGCAAAGGGATTTGATCGAACAACTACAGGCTAGGGTGGAGATCGCCGAAAGCAAAGTGATAAATATTGGGATGTTCCAATCCCAGGCGATGGAGATTCGGAGCAGAGTCTCTGCGGCCCAACGAAATTTACTAGCCAAGGTAGAAGCGATCCGGGACAACTGTTTGCTAGTCAGCCAGGTTTCGGAGAACTTGTCTGCTAGAGAAAGGGAAGCTGGAGCAGCACGGGTCACCTTCCAAGAGGTTGTGATAGCCACAAACAACAGGGATTTGGGAAGTACTCCCAGGTTCACCATTTCGGAGCAGACCAAAGGAAACATTCTATTGAAAGAATGGGAGCACAGCATCTCGGAAAGCAAGCTGGAAGCTAAAAGGGTAACAAATTCCTTGGAAGAGGCCTTTAGTTCTATAGATGGTAATATTCTAGGCATTGATAGCGGAGGTAGTGTCGAGGCGTTGATTCAAATGAATATGGAAAGAATCTCACTTGAGCTAAAGGAAAAAGAGGAAAGAGATTCGACCGAGATCTCTCAAGTGACTATGGCGGACATAGTCCAAATAGACAAGTGTATGATCAAACCAAGCGTGCAATTATGCGCTATCGACATCATAGACAGACAGATGGAAGACAGGCTGCCGCAGTTAGCCCGAGACTGTTACTCTTTTGAAGCCAATTGTCAAGCAGAACCGTCGAGGCTGATATCTCAGCTGGTTGAAAGATGTGTCACCTGTACCGAGCATGCGCGAGGACAAACGTCTGGCACCAAGTGAAGACAGAAAAGAAGAAATGGAGCGATTGCTCTCCTCCCTATCATAACCGAAATTTTGTAACAATTGAGATTCTATCTTATTGTAAAACTATATAAATATACCATAGAAAGAAAGAAAAAAGGTTGGACCTTTTTGTGTCGATTGTAACAGAGTTTTTACATTTTGAGAGTTAATACAAAGCAAATATGAAGATTCTCAATTCCGTCACGACTGTGTTATGAGTTTKTTTTCTTATATCTCATATTTCATTTCATTTCATATTCATAACTGATGAATGCTTCGTTATAATTTAGTACGACCACTACTATAGCGAATGAATTCTAGTTTTCTATAATTGTTTACTRTTTTTCCTCTGTACCAGCTATCAGCAGGTGTAAGACCAGTCAACACTTTCAGAAGTCCATATATATTTTACGCTTCATCGGTTATCTCCTTTCAATTTTCCCCTTCTGTTTATACGTGAGATTCTCCCTTGATAGGAGCCTCATTCGATAGACAACTAAATGTTTTTCTCCCACCTCATACTTTTTATTAAAATATAACTCAGTTACGGGAAAGAGCCTTTGATTTGCACCCCGCTTTATTTCTCAAACCGTAAATTCTCTTTTATTACGACCGAATTGAGATAGCACTTAATTCCCCTCTGAAGTTTTCTTATTTTTACTGTTCCTCCATGACTGTCCCTTTACCAACCTAGCCCAATATCGAACCCGGATTATCAAATCAAACGCACATTGCTTTAAACCTTTTCGACACTATTCTTAAAATAGCTACTATCTGGGTTGAACTCGAACGTTCATGGGCAGCAATTGAACAGGATATAGCCATCCAGGAACAGTTGGAAGCTAGACAGCGCCAACGTAGAAATCTTCCTTAGTTTCCTTTGTCGAAGGTTGATGTATCTCTCTTCTCCACCCTTTGCCCACTTTCAGATGCCTAGACACTATACTTCTAAGCCTTAAGTACAGACTCTGGAACAACACATGGGATGAGAGTCTTCCCTATGTCCAACATATCTACCACTGAGCCCTACATAGCTCGACTTGCCACAACCCGTTTCAGGTGGGGTTGGGATTCCAACCATTTGGCCCCATGGATGTTGCACTACCCCTAGCAAACACTTCGGTCAACTCGTCCCCTGCTCCACCAGAAGCTGTTAAAACCACCCGGTTCATTGAGAGGATCCAACACATCCGCCAACAGGTTCAATATACCTTACAGAAGTCTAATGCTAAGTACAAGTAGTGCCATGATCAACATCGGGTGCCACATAAGTTTCAGGTAGGCGACAAAGTTTGGTTGCATCTGAAGAAACAACGCCTTATAGGGCCATATCGGAAGCTCTACCCACTCCATTATGGGTCATACACCATCAAAAAGTTTGTGGGTGACAATGCTTTTGAGATCTACATTCCCCCTTTCCTTGGCCTGCACTCAGTCTTAAACATGGCTCTCCTTCGAATATATTTCCCACCATTATTGGACATCTCAGAGATAGTAGAGTAGTTGACACCAACAGAGCTCAACCCTGACTGCATGCAACATGCATCTAATGATAGGATTGTAGACACACAAACCAAGGGCACTCAAGAGCAAAGGATCCAGCTTTATTGAGTCGTCAAAGTAGGGAAGCTCCTACACCAAGGCAAGTGGCTCACCCAAGGCCAAATTCAACAAAAATTTCTTAATCTTATGGGGGAACTCAACGCAATGGATACCATTTCTTCCTAAGGAGGGAGGATTTATCCAAGTGAATATCGGTGCCCACCCACCTATTCCACTGGCTTGAAAAATTATTTTCCACCTTGGTAGTTTTTCGGCAATTTTTCGGGTTCCAAACTTTCGAGG
>JASDQU010105097.1:95162-129467 GCA_032191745.1 Picea mariana
ACAAAAATTTCTTAATCTTATGGGGGAACTCAACGCAATGGATACCATTTCTTCCTAAGGAGGGAGGATTTATCCAAGTGAATATCGGTGCCCACCCACCTATTCCACTGGCTTGAAAAATTATTTTCCACCTTGGTAGTTTTTCGGCAATTTTTCGGGTTCCAAACTTTCGAGGTCGTTTTGAGGCCCTAAACGACGTTTTTTGGGGATTTGGGGCCTAGGTGACTGTCAGAAGAAATAAGATGGGACAGTTGAAAATCATTCTTCTCGATTAGACCTTTGCAACGGGATATCGAGCGCCTAAAATGAAGATCGTGTTCAAAATTTACGACCCCGGGAAGTTGGTGTACTAACTTACCCAAGTAGGGCCCACGTGACTTTTGAAGTTTCATCTCCTAGGGTTAGGCTTATGGATGTCTAGGGTTTTTGACATTCCTGTTTCTTGTAAAAAAGCCTTCAAAGCCTCATTGTAATCATCTTCTTGCGAATGAGTGCAGCCGTCACATCTCTTCTCAGAGATAAGCCGACACCATTCCAGCAAGCTTATTTTTCGCTGCACCTTACAATTTCATCTTATTTCCTTATTGAATGGAAAACCAATTTTACTGTACCTCTGTTATTCTGTGTTAAGCATATTTTAATAATCTGTATTCATTTTGTTCTCCTCATAAAATCTGGATCAATGGTATCAGAGCGGTCTACTCCTTGTTGTCTTCATGCATGTTCCTAACAAGGTCAGACTACAAAGAATTGGGTCTCAAGCTTGTTTCTCTTGAGGACAAAAGCTCTCACACGCCCAAGTGACCTATCATGGTAGGAGAAGAGAAAGATGAAGGGACAAGAGATCCTTTCAAAATGTTTCTTGAGGAAGCACTCATGAAACAGAGGAATGAGATGACGGATAGTTTCGAGCAAATCCTTCGGTGAATACCATCAAGCGACGCATCTTCCTCAAGTAGAGGCACTGCCCCCTTCAAGGTACAAATCAACTTCGATATTCGTATATTTGAAGGTCAAATAGATGCATATGTTGTAGACAAG
Source organism: Picea mariana (assembly GCA_032191745.1). Classification (NCBI taxonomy): domain Eukaryota; kingdom Viridiplantae; phylum Streptophyta; class Pinopsida; order Pinales; family Pinaceae; genus Picea; species Picea mariana. The sequence continues at coordinate 96,204 of JASDQU010105097.1, forward strand.
TGGTTGAATCTACTAGAAGGGTATTTTTTTGTCCATAACTTTTCAAATACAGAAAATATTACTTTTGCACTCCTCAAAGTCATTCCTCATGTCAAAGATTGGTGGGAAAATTTTTGTGAGCAAAAGGAAACAGAGGAATTCTCATTATTTACAGTCGTGGCCACCTAGGAATCCTTCAGCGATGCTATTAAGGAACAATGCTACCCTGTCGGAAGTTATGACGACTTGTATACCAAATGGACCACACTGTGGCAAGAATGAGACCAAGCAGTGCCAAAGTTCACAAATATTTTCCATACCTTGCGCACCAAGTTGGGTATCAAAGATTTGAAGTGACATCTGGTGCTCAAGTATCACGAAGCTCTGCATAGATACATCCAGACCAATATAGAATTTCTAGACATCTCGTCGTTGGGCGCAGCCTACCGATATGTTGTCAAAATCGAGCAGTAGCTCAAACAAAAGACGCGGCAATTTGGACCTGGAAACCCCTCACAAAAAAAGCTAGGAAAGGCTGGCCCCAACCCACATAAAAAAGGATAGAGCAAAAATGGACAGTATCACGAAAATTAGTCCAAGCCGCAAGAAAAGAAGGACACCGGGAAGTGGTGCGACTTCCATAAGAGCCCTTGGCATAACACTATTGATTGTCGCTAAAAGCAGTTGTTGGTGTTCGAAGTGAAAGCCTCTGAATCAAATAAGGGTTATGACTCTGAGTCAGAACCAGAAAGGGGAAGACAGATCACTGATGTGGAACCCAGTGCCACTGTTGCAAGCACCAAGCTCCAGCCTAGTGAACCAGATGAGCCAGAAAAAGGCAAGCACCTCTTCTATTCACAGATGTGGGTAAAAGGCACCATGTTTAACTTCATTATTGATAGCGGTAGCTAGAAGAACCACATCTCAGCAAAGGTCGTCAAGCGCATGGCCCTGCTGACAACACCGCACCCACAACCTTACACCGTTGGATGGCAACGCCAAGGAAGCGATCTCTGCATCAACCAACAGTGTCAACTGTTGTACGACATCAAGCCTTTCAAAGATGAGGTATTGTGTGATGTTGCTCATCTCGAAGTTTGTAATGTTCTTTTGGGCCGACCTTATTTATGGAAATGTCATGTTGTATATGAGTCTGGGCCTTGTAGTGTTATTATTACTTTGAACAGGAAATTGTACAAGATACCCAAGGCAGTCCCTCCTAGTGCTATTTCCTTGATCTCTGCCAAGCAATGCACAAAGGTCATCTCTCAAACTGGGAAATTTGTCTTCTTCATGATTCGCTCTCAGAGTGAGCGAAAGATCACAGCCACATCCACGGCCTTTGTGGTTGATATATCCACACAACAGAAACAAGTGGATAAGGTCGTGGAAGAATACTTAGATATCTTCTCCTATCATACCAGGGTACCTCTGCACTGCCAAGTCAAGCATCCCATTGATCTTACCCCAGGTACACCACTACCCAATGGGTGAGTCTATAGTCGCTCTCTATTAGAAAACAAGGAGATCAATAGGCAGATCCAAGAACTGCTCCACAAGGGGCACATCCATCCCAGCTCATCGTCTTTTGGGAGCCCAATCRTTCTGGTGCAGAAGAAACACGAGACCTGGCAACTCTACATTGATTACCGGGCTTTGAATAAAATCACAGTCTGGAACTGGTACCCAATTCTTGGAATGGACGACCTCCTTGATCAGCTCACAATGGCCAAATACTTCAGTAAGATTGTTTTGAAGTCTGGCTAGCACTAGGTCCCAATAGAACAGACAGATGTATGGAAGACTGTCTTCAAGTCAAAAGAAGGTGTTTTTAAATGGTTGGTCATGCCCTTTGGTTTGACAAATGCTCCAACAAATTTTATGAGGATGATGGACGATATCCTACGACCTTTCAACAATACTTTTGTAGTGGTGTATCTGGGTGACATCCTCATCTACAACAATACTTGGACGGAACACTTGTAGCATATTCAGCAGGTTCTGCACACCCTGCGGCAGCATAAACTATATGCAAACTTAGAAAAATGCTCCTTCGGCATGGACAGGGTCCATTACTTAGACTACATCATTCAGCAGCATGGCATGCATGTTGATCTAGTGAAAATCCAGGTCATCCGTGACTGGCCATCCCCAACCACACTCACTGAACTTCGGAGCTTCTTGGGCCTCGCCAATTTCTATCACAGGTTTGTGTTTGGATTCTCTCATATCACATGGGCCCTCAACTAAGTAACCAGGGGTGGCGGTAAAGAAATATTTGTGTGGGGCATGTCCCAAAAACAAGCCTCCTGTGACTTGAAGAAGCGTTTGTGCTCATCCACGGTAATTTCATTACCCAACCTACAACATCACTTTGAGATTGAGACAGATGCTTCAGACTATGTTGTGGACGCCATTCTCACTTAACACGACCACCCCATGGCATATCATAGTGAGACACTATCATATGTTGTATGTAAGTACCCTACTTATGAAAAATAAATGCACTCCATTGTGCAAGCCTACCGCTAGTGGAGGCATTATACTCTTGGGAAGGCGATATTCATCCACACTGATCACAAGGCACTACAGTTCATGCAGACCCAAGGCAAATTGCAAAATGATTTCCATCAGAAGTGGTCCACGTATTTACAACAGTTCCACCTCAACATCCAGTATAAAATAGGAAGTACCAATCAAGTTGTTGATTGCCTCAACCAACCTCCAATCGCAGCACTCACCATGGTGCTAGACTCTTACGACCATGAGACCTCCAGATGGCCCCAGCTCTATGAGACAAAGCATGACTTCTCCACCACCTAACAAATCTTGGGCGCCAACTTAGTGGTCACTACTTTCCATCTTCAGGATGGGTTGTTGTGTCGTCTCAACCATCTTTGTGTTCCATCAAGTGAGCGTGCGAAGCTAATTTAGGAAGCTCACTATAGTCGGGTGGCAGAACATTTTGGCGTCAAAAAGACAGTGGCAGTGTTGCAGAAACATTTCTACTGGTCGAAACTTCGACAAGATATCGGCAAGTATATTAGGTCCTACACCGCCTGCACTATTGCCAAACCAACCACTAAGAATGGGCTTGTACACCCCTCTGCCTACTCCTGACAGGCTATGGGAATCCATCTCAATGGACTACATGTCGAGCCTCCCATCCACCGAGAGGGGAAATGACTGTATTTTTGTGGTTGTCGATCGCTTTTCCAAGATGGCGATTCTAGCCACCTGCAAGAAGAACATCACAGCAGAAGCCATTGCCAAGCTCTTCTTTGAAAAGGTATGGGTACATTTTGGGATCCCACAAACCATTATCTCAGACCGTAATAGTCGTTTTCTCATCACATTATGGTCGATCCTCTGGTCACTACTGGATATCAAGCTCACCAAATCCATTGCCTTCCAAACCCCCAAACAGATGGCCAAACTGAGGTCGTCAATTGGATGAGCGTATATGTCATGTGCATGTACAATTAAAAACACCCCCGCACATGAGATGAGAGTCTTCCCTATGTCCAGCATAGCTACAACCGAGCCCTTCATAGCTCGACTGGCCATAGCCCCTTTCAGGTGGGGTTGGAATTCCAACCATTGGGCCCCATGGATGTTGCACTACCCCCAATGACCACCTTGGCCGACTCGTCCCCTACTCCACCAGAAGCTAACAAAGCCACCTGGTTCATTAAGCGGATCCATCACATCTACCAATAGGTTCAAGATACTCTACAGAAGTATAATGCCAAGTAAAAGTAGCATCATGATAAACATCGGGTGCCACATAAGTTTCAGGCGGGCGATAAAGTTTGGTTGCACTTGCAGAAAGAATGCCTTACAGGGCCCCATCGGAAAATCCGCCCACTCTGTTATAGGCCTTACACCATCAGCAAGGTTGTGGGTAATAATTCTTTTGAGCTCAACATCCCCCCTTTCCTTGGCCTGCACCCAATCTTCAATGTGGCTCTCCTTTGACCATATTTTCCACCATTATTGAACACCTCAGAGATAGCAGAGCAGTTGACACCAACAGAGATCAACATTGACTGCATGTAATAGGAATCCAATGATCATATTGTGGACAAACAAATCAATGGAACTCAATGACAAAGGATCCAGCTTTATCGAGTCGTCAAAGCAGGGCAGCTCCTGCACCAAGGCAAATGGCTCACCCGTGGCCAAATTCAGTATAAATTTCCTCATTTGATGGGGGAACTCAATACAATGGAGACCATTGCTTCCAAAGGAGGGAGGATTTATCCACGTGCATACCGGTGGCCACCCACCTATTCCACTAGCTCGAAAAACAGTTATCCACCTTCGTAGTTTTTTGGCAGTTTTTCAGGTTCCAAACTTTCAGGGTCGTTTTGAGTCCCTAAACGACGTTTTTGGGGGATTTGGGGCCAAGATAAATGCTATTAACATTGACTTGGGCCAGTAAAAAATCATTCTTCTCGGTTAGACCTTTCCAACGGGCTATTGTGCGCCTAAAACGGAGATCGTATGCAAAAGTTAGGACCCTAGAAAGGTAGTGTACTAACTTACCCAAACGGGGCCCACATGACTTTTGGTGCTTCATCTCCTAGGGTTAGGTTTTTAGATGTCTAGAGTTTTTGACATTCCTGTTTATTGTAAAAAGGCCTTCAGAGCCTCATTGTAATCATCTTCTTGCGAATGAGCACAACCATCACATCTCTTCTCAGAGATAAGCCGCCACCATTCCAGCAAGCTTGTTTTCCGTTGAATTTTACATTTTCAGCTTATTTCCTTATTGAATAGAAAACCAGTTTTATTGTATCTCTATTATTTTGTGTTAAGCATATTTTAATAATCTGTATTCATTTCCTTCTGCTCATAAAATCCGGATTAGTGGCATCAGAGCGGTCTACTCCTTGTCGTCTTAATGCATGTCCCCAATGAGGTCAAGGTACAGATAATTGGGCTCGAGCTTGTTTCTCTTGAGGACAAAAGCTCCCACATGCCCAAGCAACCTCTCATGGCAGGAGAAAATAAAGATGAAGGGACAAGAGATCCTTTCAAAATTTTGCTTAAGGAATCCCTCACGCAACAGAGGAACGAGATGATGGATAGTTTTGCGTAAATCCTTCGGCGGCTACCAACAGGCAACGCATCTTCCTCGAGTGAAGGCGTCGCCCCCTTCAAGGTACAAATCAACTTGATATTCCTATATTTTAAGGTCATATAGACACAGATGTTTTAGACAAGTGTTTGAATCTACTAGAAGGGTATTTTTCTGTCCATATCTTTTCGAATAGAGAAAAGATTACTTTTGTGCTCCTCAAACTCATTCCACATGTCAAAGATTGGTGGAAAAATTTATGTGAGAAAAAGGAAATAGAGGAACCCTCATTATTTACAGTCACGACCACCTAGGAATCCTTCAGGGATACTATTAGGGAACAATAATACCCTGTCGAAAATTATGACGATTTGTATACCAAATGGACCACATTGTTGCGAGAAAGAGACCAAGCAGTGCCAGAGTTCACAAATATCTTCCATACCTTGCGCACCAAGATGGGTATCAAATATTCAGAGTGACATATGTTTCTCAAGTATCGTGGTGCTCTGCATAGATACATCCAAACGAAAATGGAATTTCTAGACATCTCATCCTTGGGCACAGCCTACCAATATGTCGTCAAAATCAAGCAGAAGCTCAAACAAAAGATACAGAAATTTGGGCCTGGGAACCCCGCACAGCAAAATCCAAGAAAGGGTAGCCCCAACCCACATAAAAAAGGATAGAGAAAATATGGACAGTATCAGGACAACCAGTCCAAGCCGCAAGCAAAGAAGGACACCGGAAAGACAAAGAAAGGTACCAGACAGTGGTGGGACTTCCATAACATTCCTTCGCATAACACTATTGATTGTCGCTCAAAGTAGTCCCTGGTGGATGAAGTGAAAGCCTCTGAATCAGATGTTGCTTCTAAATCTGATTCAGAACCAGAAAGGGGAAGACAGATCATTAATGCGAAACCCAGTTCCACCGTTGTTACCACCAAGCTCCAGTCTGGTGAACCAAATGAGCCAGAAGAAGGCAAGCGCCTCTTCCATTCATGGATGTGGGTAAAACGCACCCCTCTGCACTTCATCATTGATAGTGGTAGCCAGAATAACCTCATCTCAGCAAAGGTCGTCAAGTGCTTAGCCCTGCCGACAACACCACACCCACAACCCTACACCATTGGATGGCTCCGCCAAGGAAGCGATCTTCGCGTCAGCCAACAATGTCGACTATCGTACGGCATCGAGCCTTTCAAAGATAAGTTATTGTGTGATGTTGTTCCTCTAGAATTTTGTAATGTTCTTTTGGGCCAACCTTATTTATGGAAACGTCATGTTGTATATGATTCTAGGCCTCATAGTGTTATTATTATTTTGAATAGGAAATTGTATAGGATACCTGAGGTAGTCCCTCCTAGTGTTATTTCCTTGATCTATGCCAAGCAATTCAGGAAGGTCATCTCTCAGATCGGAAAATTTTTCTTCTTCTTGATTCACTCTCAGAGTGAGCGAAAAATTGCAGCCACATCCAGGTCATCCACAACCGATCTCTCCACACAACAAAAGCAAGTGGATAAGGTCCTGGAAGAATACTTAGATATCTTCTCCTCTCCTATCGGGGTACCTCTGCACTGCCAGGTCAATCATCCCATCAATCTTCCCCAGGCGCACTGCTACCTAATGGGCTAGTCTATCATTACTCTCTATTAGAAAATGAGGAGATCAAGAGGCACATCCAAGAACTACTCCAAAAGAGGCACATCCATCCTAGCTCATCGCCTTGTGGGAGCCCAATCATTCTAGTGTAAAAGAAATACGAGACCTGGCGACTCTGTCTTGATTATCGGGCCCTGAATAAAATCACAATCCGAAGCTGGTACCCAATTCCCCGAATCGATGACCTCCTTGATCAAATCACGGGGTCCAAATACTTTAGTAAGATTGNTTACTCTCTATTAGAAAATGAGGAGATCAAGAGGCACATCCAAGAACTACTCCAAAAGAGGCACATCCATCCTAGCTCATCGCCTTGTGGGAGCCCAATCATTCTAGTGTAGAAGAAATACGAGACCTGGCGACTCTGTCTTGATTATCGGGTCCTGAATAAAATCACAATCCGAAGCTGGTACCCAATTCCCCGAATCGATGACCTCCTTGATCAAATCACGGGGTCCAAATACTTTAGTAAGATTGATCTAAAGTATGGCTACCACCAGGTCCCAATAGAACAGAATGGAAGATCGCCTTCAATTCAAAATAAGGGCTTTTTGAATGGTTGGTCATGCCCTTTGGTTTGACAAATGGTCCAACAACTTTTATGAGGATTATGGACAATATCTTACGACCTTTCACCAATAATTTTGTAGTGGTGTATCTGGATGACATCCTTATCTACAACAAGACTTGGGTGGAACACTTGCAACATATTCAGTAGTTTTTGCACACCCTATGTCAGCACAAACTATATGAAAACTTGGAAAAATGCTCCTTCAGCATGGACAGGATCCATTACTTAGGCTACATCTTTGATCAGCATGGTGTGCATGTGGATCCAGCCAAGATCTAGGTCATTCGTGACTGGCCAGCCCCAACCACACTCACTGAACTTCAGAGCTTCTTGGGCCTCATCAATTTCTATCGTAGGTTCGTGTTGAAATTCTCTCATATCGCATCGGCCCTCAACCAAGTAACGAGGGGTGGCGGTAAGGAAAAATTTGTGTGGGGCCTGTCCCAACAACAAGCCTTCAGTGACTTGAAGAAGCGTTTGTGCTCATCCCTAGTACTTTCATTACCAGACATGGTCTATATACCTTTGAGATCGAGACAGATGCTTCAGACTATGTTGTGGGCATTGTTCTCACTCAACACGACCACCCCATGGAATATCATAGTCAGACACTATCAGATGTTGTTCATAATTACCCTACTTATGACAAAGAAATGTAATACATTGTGCAAACATGCCGCTAGTGGATACGTTACATTCTTGGCAAGGAGACAGTCATCCACACTGATCACAAGCCACTACAGTTCATGTAGACCCAAGGTAAATTGCAGAATGACTGCCATCAGAAGTGGTCCACGTACTTACAAAAGTTCCACCTCAACATCAAGTATAAAACATGAAGTACCAACAGAGTTTTTGATTTCCTCAGCCGACCTCCAGTCGCAGCACTCACCATGGTGCTAGACTCTTATGGCCACGAGACCTCTAGATGGCCCCACCTCTACGAGACAGATCTTGACTTCTCCACCACCTAACAAATGTTGGGCACCAACTCAGTTGTCACTAAATTCCATCTTCGGGATGGGCTATTGTGCCATCTGGGCCATCTCTGTGTTCCATCGAGCGAGTGCGCGAAGATGATTTGGGAACCTCACTATAGTCAGGCGGAAAGACACTTTGGCATCGAAAAGACAGTGGCATTGCTGCAGAAACATTTCTACTGGTTGAAATTTCGACAAGATGTCGGCAAGTATATCAGGTCCTGCACCACCTGCATTACTTCCAATCTGACCACTAAGAAATAGGGTCTGTACACTCCTCTGCCTGCTCCTGACAAGTCGTGGGAATCCATCTCAATGGACTACATGTCGGGCCTCCCGTCCACCAAGAGGGTAAATGACTAATTTTTTTTGTTGTTGATCGCTTTTCCAAGATGGTGATTCTAGTTACCTGCAAGAAGAACATCACAGCAGAAGCCACTGCCAAGCTCTTCTTTGAACGAGTATGGGTACATTTTGGGATCCCATAAACCATTATCTTAAACCGTGATAGTCGGTTCCTCGACACATTATGGTCGAGCCTCTGGTCACTGTTGGATACCAAGCTCACCAAATCCATTGCCTTCCACCCCCAGACAGATGGCCAATTTGAGGTCGTCAATCGAATGATTGTACATATCATGCGCATGTACAATTCAAAACACCTCCCGACATGGGATGAGTGTCTTCCCTATGTCGAGCATAGCTAACCCCGAGGCTTGCATAGCTTGACTGGACACAGCCCCTTTTAGGTGGGGTTTTCATTCCAGCCATTGGGCCCCATTGATGTTGCACTACCCCTGGCAACCACCTCAACTGACCCGTTCCCTACTCCACCAGAAGCTGATAAAGCCACCCGGTTCATTGAGTGGATCCAGCACATCCACCAATAGGTTCAATATATTATATAGAGGTCTAATGCCAAGTACAAGCAGTGTCATGATCAACATCGGGTGCCACATATGTTTCAAGTGGGTGACAAATTTTGGTTGCACTTGCAGAAAGAATGCCTTACAGGGCCCCATCGGAAGCTCCGCTCACTCCGTTATGGGTCGTACACCATCACCAAGGTTGTGGGTGACAATGCTTTTGAGCTCAACATTCCCCCTTTCCTTGGTTGGCACCTAGTCTTCAACGTGACTCTCCTTTGACCATATTTCCCACCATTATTGGAAACCTCAAAGATAGCAGAGAAGTTGACATGAACAGAGCTCAACCCTGACTGCATRCAGCATGCATCCAATGATCATATTGTGGACACACAAATCAAGGGCACTCGACAACAAAGGATCCAGCTTTATCGAGTCATCATAACAAGGAAGCTTCTGCACCAAGGCAAGTGGCTAACCCAGGGCCAAATTTAGTAGAAATTTCCTCATCTGATGGGGGAACTCAACGCAATGGAGGCCATTGCTTCGGTAGTTTTTCGGGTTCAAACTTTTGGGGTTGTTTTAAGGCCCTAAACTACGTTTTTTGGGGATTTGGGGCCCATGTGAATGTCTAGGTATTTTACTTGGGTTAGTAGAAAATTGTTCTTCTCGGTTACACCTTTCCAATGGGCTATCGTGCGCCTAAAACGAAGATCATATGCAAAAGTTATGGCCCCGGGAAGTTGGTGTACTAACTTACCCAAACGGGGCCCATGTGACTTTCTGCACTTCATCTCCTAGGGTTAGGTTTTTGGATGTCTAGGGTTTTTTATATTCTTGTTTGTTGTTAAAAGGCCTTTAGAGCCTCATTGTAATCATATTCTTGCGAATGAGCGCAGCCGTCACATATCTTCTCAGAGATAAGCCACCACTATTCCAGCAAGCTTGTTTTCTGTTGTATTTTACAGTTTCATCTTATTTCCTTATTGAATAGAAAACCAATTTTACTGTATCTTTGTTATTCTGTGTTAAGCATATTTTAATAACATGTATTCATTTCGTTCTTCTCATAAAATCTAGATCAGTGGTATCAGAGCGGTCTGCTCCTTGTTGTCTTAATGCATGTCCCCAATGAGGTAAGGGTACAAATAATTGGGTCTCGAGCTTGTTTCTCTTGAGGAAAAAATCTCTCGCACGCCCAAGCGACCTCTCATGGTAAGAGAAAATAAATATGAAGGAATGGGAGATCCTTTCAAAATGTTGCTCGAGGAAGCCCTCACGGAACAAAGGAACGAGATGATGGATAGTTTCACACAAATCCTTCGGCGGCTACCAACATGTGACGCATCTTCCTCAAGCGGAGGTGCCGCCCCCTTCAAGGTACAAATCATCTTCGATATTCCTATATTTGAAGGTTAGATAGACGCAGTTGTTGTAGACAAGTGTTTGAATCTACTAGAAGGGTATTTTTTTTCGATAACTTTTCGAATAGAGAAAATATTACTTTTGCGCTCCTCAAAGTCATTCCCCATGTCAAAGATTGGTGGGAAAATTTATGTGAGCAAAAGGAAACAGAGGAACCCTCATTCTTTATAGTCGCGGCCACCTGGGAATCCTTCAGGGATGATATTACAGAACAATACTACCCTGTCGGAAGTTATGACGACTTGTATACCAAATGGACCACATTGCGGCAAGAAAGAGACCAAGCAGTGCCAGAGTTCACAAATATCTTCCATACCTTGCGCACCAAGATGGGTATCAAATATTCAGAGCGACATCTAGTGTTGAAGTATCGCGGTGCTTTGCATAGATACATCCAGACTGAAATGGAATTTCTAGATATCTCGTCCTTGGGTGCGACCTACCGATATGTCATCAAAATCAAGCGGAAGCCCAAATAAAAGACGTGGCAAGTTGGGCCTAGGAACCCCTCACAACAAAAGCCAGGAAAGGGAGGCCCCAACCCACATAACAAAGGATAAAGAAAATATGGATAGTATCAAGACAACCAGTCCAAGCCTCAAGCAAAGAATGATATCGAAAAGACAAAGAAAGATACCGGGAAGTGGTGCGACTTCTATAAGAGCCCTTGGCATAACACTATTGATTGCCGCTCAAAGCAGTCATTGGTGGTCGAAGTGAAAACCTCTGAATAAAATGTGGGTTCTGACTTTGAGTCAAAACCAAAAAGGGGAAGACAAATCATTAACGCAGAACCCATTGCCACTGTTGCTACCACCAAGCTCCAGCCTGGTGAACCAGACAAGACAGAAGAAGGCGAGTGCCTATTCCATTCACAGATGTGAGTAAAAGGCACCCCGCTGCACTTAAACGTTGATAGCGGTAGCCAGAAGAACCTCATCTCAGCAGAGGTCATCAAGCGCCTGGCCCTGTCGACAATGATGCACCCACAACCCTACATCATTGGATGGCTCTGCCAAGGAAGTGATCTCTGCGTCAGCCAACAGTGTCGACTGTCGTACTGCATCAAGCCTTTCAAAGATGACGTATTGTGTGATGTTGCTCCTCTTGAAGTTTGTAATGTTATTTTGGGCCAACATTATTTATGGAAACACCATGATGTATATGAGTCTAGGCCTCGTAGTTTTATTATCACTTTGAGCAGGAAATTGTACAGGATACCCGAGGCAGTCCCTCCTAGTGTTATTTCCTTGATATCTGCCAATCAATGCAGGAAGTTCATCTCTCATACTGGGAAATTTGTCTTCTTTGTGATTCTCTCTCAGAGTGAGCAAAAGATCGCAGCCACATCCAAGGCCTTCGCGATCGATCTCTCCACACAACAGAAGCAAGTGGATAAGGTCCTGGAAGAATACTTAGATATCTTATCCTCTCCTACCGGGGTACCTCTGCACTGTCAGATCAAGCATCCCATCGATCTGACCCCAGGCACACCACTACCCAATGGGCCAGTCTATCATCACTCTCTGTTAGAAAAAAAGGAGATCAAGTGGCAGATCCAAAAACTGCTCCACAAGGGGCACATCTGTCCCAGCTCATTGCCTTGTGGGAGCCCAATCATGTTGGTGCAGAAGAAAGATGGGACCTGGCGACTCTGCATTGATTACCAGGCCTTGAATAAAATCACAATCCAAAATCGGTACCCAATTCCCTGAATCGACGACCTCCTTGATTAGCTCACGGGGGCCAAATACTTCAGTAAGATTGATCTAAAGTCTGGATACCACCAGGTCCCAATAGAATAAACACATGTATGGAAGACCACCTTCAAGTCAAAAGAAGGTCTTTTTGAATGGTTGGTCATGCCCTTTGGTTTGACAAATGCTCCAACAACTTTTATGAGGATAATGGACAATATCCTATGACCTTTCACCAATAATTTTGTAGTGGTGTATCTGGATGACATCCTCATCTACATCAAGACTTGGGCGGAACACTTGTAGCATATTCAGCAGGTTCTGCACACCCTGCGGCGGCACAAACTATATGCAAACTTGGAAAAATTCTCCTTCGGCATGGACAGGGTCCATTACTTAGGCTACATTGTTGATCAGCATGGTGTGCATGTGGATCCAGCCAAGATCCAGGTCATCCGTGACTAGCCATCCCCAACCACACTCACTGAACTTCAGAGCTTCTTGGGCCTCACCAATTTCTATCGCAGGTTAATGTTGGGATTCTCTCATATCACATGGGCACTCAACGAAGTAACCAGGGGTGGCAGTAAGGAAATATCTATGTGGGGTTTGTCCCAACAACAAGCCTTCGATGACTTGAAGAAGCGTTTGTGCTCATCCCTAGTACTTTCATTATCGGACCCGCAACATCCCTTTGAGATCAAGATAGATGCTTCATACTATTTTGTGGGCGTCGTTCTCACTCAACATGGCCACCACGTGGCATATCATAGTGAGACACTATCAGATGTTATCCGTAAGTACCCTACTTATGACAAAAAAATGTACTCCATTGTGAAAGCCCGTCGCTAGTGGAGATATTACATTCTTGGGAAGGAGACAGTCATCCACACTAATCACAAGCCACTACAATTCATGCAGACCCAAGGCAAATTGCAAAATGACTGCCATCAGAAGTGGTCCACGTACTTACAACAGTTCCACCTCAACCTCAAGTATAAAACAGGAAGTACCAATCGAGTTGTTGATTGCCTCAGTGTACCTCTAGTCGCGACACTCACCACGGTGCTAGACTCTTGCGGCCACGAGACCTCCGCATGGCCCCACCTCTACGAGACAAACCCTAACTTCTCCACCACCTACCAAATGTTGGGCACCAACTTAGTGTTCGCTAATTTCCATCTTCATAATGGGTTGTTGTGTCGTCTTGGCCATCTCTGCGTTCCATCAAGCCAACGTGTGAAGTTGATTTGGGATTCTCAATATAGTCGGGTGGCAGGACACTTTGGCATCGAAAAGACAATGGCAGTGTTGCAAAAACATTTCTACTAGACGAAACTTCGATAGGATGTCAGCAAGTATATCAGGTCATGCACCGCCTGCACTATTGCCAAACTGACCACTAAGAAACATGGCATGTACACCCCTCTGGCCTGTGGATGTCCACTCCTTTCCCTTCTCAGACCTATGGATATACATGCATGTCTCCTATGAGATCCGCAGATGTGTACAGAAATCGCGTACGAATCTTCTCTTCTCTATGGCTTATGTCCTCTAAAACCCACATGTGGTTGCTTTTGCTCTCTCTCCTCCTTGACCTGTATAACCTCTAGATAGAAGTCCTTCTCCACTTATCCAAGATTTTGAATCATGGTCCTTTCTGATTCAACCTTCTCATCAATACTTGGATGAACTCTCTTCACCCAACTAGTGAGATCTCCTCACTCTAGTGTAAGCTGAAGTCCTTCTTTGTTCATACACTCCTTTCTAGCAAAATTCCTTCTTCACTATCCTCAACCTTGGTCTCTCACCAAGTCTCTCACAAGTGTATCTCACACAAGTCCCTACCTTGGTCTCTCACCAAGTGACTTCCTCTCAAAGTGACTTATCCTATACCTCAGCCTTACTTTTATAATCGCGAGTTACAATCTATTTCTTATATTCAAAGTGATCTACGATTGAGATTACTTCTCGCACCCACTTAAGATTTATATTACATGATGCATGCTAACCATGTCCTTAAATAACTCAATTCACTAATAAATACAATTTTCATTTAATTAATTCCTTCTAACTAAAGTAAACTCAAGACTAGAATGCTTTCGACTACTTCCACATGCAAACTACATGCCTTTGTGGAAGTTCATGTCTGATGCTACCAAAAACATCAACACTCCCTCTTAGCGAGGAAGGTACTTCTCTCACCTAGAGTTTTCTCTATCTTCGCTACCAGATCCGTTACCATTCATGCTCTCCAATACACATGATTGGATGCTCCATCTAACATAGAAGTTATACTTGCCATGATGGTCTGACATGTCTTCGAAGACTCACTACCTCTGAACATGCTCCTAAAAGTCTCTTGCTCCTGAGTATCCTGCAAGGCCATCTCATACCATGAATCCTTCTTAACTGACTTGGAAGGATGCTCCTTACCAACTAAACCTGAAGGATGACTCCCTCTGAGTTTCTCAACCTTCGGAGCCACCTGCTCCATGTTCTTTGTCACCTCCTACTGGAAATTTCTCTCATAGGTTGTCCCTTTAGCCTATACAAGTTTCTCTCTTTAACTCTAAAAACAACTTACTTTTTTGAGCTAGATCCTCTGGGCATAATAAGTGCCTTTACATCCTTGAACACTACGTCAAATCCTTTATTATCAATCATTGAGACTGAGATCACACTCCTATTGAGTTCTGGCACCCATAGCACATCATGTACTCTCAATGTGCCTTTTGACTCCATTCGGAATGGCGTTGTTCCAAATCCCTTCATTGCATGGTTGGTCCCCATACCAAATTCCACATGCATCTCTGATTCAGACTCTGTGTATCTCTCGAACACCTATCATGCTTCNTTGAGCTAGATCCTCTGGGCATAATAAGTGCCTTTACATCCTTGAACACTACGTCAAATCCTTTATTATCAATCATTGAGACTGAGATCACACTCCTATTGAGTTCTGGCACCCATAGCACATCATGTACTCTCAATGTGCCTTTTGACTCCATTCAGAATGGCGTTGTTCCAAATCCCTTCATTGCATGGTTGGTCCCCATACCAAATTCCACATGCATCTCTGATTCAGACTTTGTGTATCTCTCGAACACCTATCATGCTTCTGTCATATGACATGTAGATCCATTATCTATCAACCATGCATCAACTGATATGATGCCCACGAAAGTCTGAGAAACCAATCAGAACTTTGTAAGTTCAAAATTCTTGCAAAACCCGTCCACTTGAACCTATGTTGATGCAACTACCTCTGATTGTGTTTCATTTCCCCCTTTCTTCCTGTGCAGACATTGCCCTGCACAATGTCCAAACTTGTGAAATTCAAAGCACTTGACTTTTCTCATGCCCTTCTTCCTGCCATCTTGAACGGTCAACTCTCCACTGGCAATCTTCTTGAACTTTCCCTTCCTTGCCTAACTAGCAAGAGCAAAGTTCTCATCATGGCTCCTCTTCAAACCATCCCTAGACTCTAACCGAGTCTCCTTCTGAATACAATCAGTCCATAGTCTATCAAAACCTGGCACTATCTCTCATGCAAAAATCCCCTGCACAAAATATTCCCAAGACTTGGGAAGACCTCTCAACGCTACATTCACCAACTAGGCATCCTCTATTGTCTCACCAATCGCTGCAATTTGATCTCGAATCTGTGTAATCTTCATAAGATAATTCTCAATCTAGTCCTCACTAGACAATCTAACAACTTGAAGTTGGTGCTTCAAATGTAGCAACCTGCATGTATTCTTATTTTGGTATAGAATCATTAAAGCATCATACATTTCCTTAGCAGATTTATTCTCATAATTGTGTGGAATCAAGTGATCCTTCACCGATTCTAGAAACACTTGCTTGGACCTCACTTCCTTCTTCTTGTGAACTACCAATTCTCATGGATCCATAGGATCTACAACCACAACATTAACACACTCTTTGAGGTCATTCTCCTCTAACAAAAGAAGAATCCTTGCCTTCCGTTCAGTCCCATTTTTTCTTCCCCTTTCTTTCTATCTTCCCTTTTCTTTTCTTACCTTTTCTCTTCTTCTTCTATAAAATTATTCCCCGAATCTTCCATATCCCCTTTTCCCTTTCTTTGTTGTATCAATATTACCACACTTAGTCATTTTCGCCATGTTCGCGGGTTGGTGGACTTGCAGACTCTTGAACTTGTATTTTGTTCTCTTTACCCATACATTAGTCCACCTCAACACTTAGTTTATTTTTGTATCGTGGACTCGCAGACGTACATGTTATTCTTTCACTCCTCTCATAGCCAGCCTGATGTATCTCAAAACTTAACCATTTCATCTATTTCAGACTTTCGGACTCACAGACTTGCCCTTCCATTCTAATCGCTCACTCCGACTCTCCGTCGTCACATGTCCCTTCTTCCATTTTTCTCGAGTCACATTTAATGCTATCTTTATGGACTCAACTACTAATTTAATTTTTGAAATGTTTGTTAATTATTGGTGTTTATATCGAGGCAAATCACATCTATTTTGAGTTAATGCTTTCTTCAAAAGAAATCTAACTTAAAATAATTTTACTGTGCAAAGTAATATTACAAGGAAAGTTCGCCAACTCAACGAAGTTAGTCATGAGAAAACAATAGTTTTGTGGAGATACCTTGAACCTCTTCACCAAAGAAGACCATAACTATCATTGGTCTCGGTCGTATTGGTATTATTTAAATCTACTATGTAAAGAAAACAACAAGGCATGGACTTCAGGGATAGTTCTCGCAGGTTATGTCCTAGAGGTCTTTGAATGAAAAGATATCGTCGCCTGGTGCATCGAAAAATTCATCCAGAATAGAAGGGCCATCTCATTGCAGAGTAGTTCCCTTGTTTCCTTGGCGCCTTCGATATTTAAGGAGATGTTGAAATTTTTAGAGCCAAACCTAGCTTACAAAGGGGAAGAAGCCAGGAATTTTCTAAAAAGAAAAAATAATGGAATCGAACTTCTTCAAGAGTATTTACAGGATCTTGCATCAATGCCAGAAGACATATCCAAGATTCTAGTAAGTTCTTTGAAAAATCCCTATAAATAAATTGTATGGTTATTTGCTCGAATTATTGGCCAGGGCTCTATAGAAACCATTCCTCGATTGGCATTGTATCTATTGCATTTCACGGTTTACGAAAACGCAAACTTTGACTAGGCGAAGATTATTTCAAATGAGATTACTACACAACTGACAAATTTCAAGACTAAGAAGAAATTTTATATGTCATCCTATTTGATATTTGTTATCACCTATTGTCATACTTTTAAGATTTTAAATATTGTCAGAAGGGTAAACACAAAAGTGGACCCTGTGACCATGTGGTATCAATATTTGTGGAGATAGAGGGTTGGACACCATTTCTATGAAGTATATAATGATTTTGTGTCTGAATTAAAGAAACTATTATTTGGGGAAGATACTTCCCGGCTCTCATTGAAGGCGTCAAATTTTCTAAAAGGGAAAGGAATTCTTGAAAAAATGGATGAATACAATATCATCAGGGTTTTTTGTTCTAATGAAAACTTACAATTAAAACAAATCAATGGAAACTTACATTTGTATTTGTCGATTCCAGTTTTCAACCTTCTGACGAAGTTAGCCACCTCTTCATCTTCCTATGAATCATCATCACAACTACAATCTGACTTTGCATTTTGTTAATATTTCTTCTTTATCTTCTTTGATGCCTTGAATGATGCTTCTTTCATGACTAGATTGTCTTTCTCTATCCTCATTTTGTAAGCTGTGAGTATCCTGTGTAGCTCATCCATGTTCAAGGTGTCTAGATATGCTCTTTCTTTCAGGGATAAAATCTTCGGATCATATCTCATAGGTAGAGAGATCGGTACCTTTCCCTTCATTTCTTCTCCCAAACCCTTGATGGCATTGACTGTCTCATCAACTCGTAGAAAGTAGGAGGCAATTTTTTCATCTTCCTTCATCTTCAATTGTTTGAACTTGACTCTAAAACTTTGAAGTCTGGCTCCTTTAACTTTGGCATCTCATTCATAGATATTCTTCAGTTTGTCCCAAATTTCTTTTGCAGATTCACAATGCACAACTTTGGAGTATACTGATTCAGTCAAACCATTTAGGATAACATTTTTAGCTCTAGAATCATTGCCTTCAAGTTTCTTTCCATACTTATCTGTCGGGGGAGTGGTCGGTGCTTTTATCCATCTACTACTGCTCGCCAAACATCGAATCCATGTGCTTGTACATATGTTTTCATTCGTCTACTCAATAATTCATAGTTCTGACCGTCAAACTGTGGTACCCCAATCCTAGCATAGTCCATGATCTTCTTTCAGTGGTTAGACTTCTTTCTGAAGGACTTGTTGTGATACCAATTATTGGATTACTGAGTGGGGGGGTGAATTAGTAATGAACAATTATAGTAATTTTAACCACAGTTTATTCTTCAACAATATTCAACATTTTATCATTATCATTCAATATATCATCATCAGTATAATCATAAACAACATCACATCATAATAGATACACAGTACACCAGAATTTACGTGGAAACCCAAACGGGATAAAACTACAAAATGATTTTCTTATATATCAAAAGAATACATTCACTGGAAGCACCAACTTCTGATTTTCCAGCTACAACTGGAAGGAGGCTCCAACCCCCTATTCTCATGCTCCAACCTGAAGGAAATTAGAAATCCCTAAATTCTCTGGCTCCAACCAGAAGGAGGTCACAACCCCCTGTGTTATCTGGCTACAACCACCTATCCTTGCCCCGTCCAACTGCCCTCTAAATAAATGTAGACCAACTGTCACTATCTCAAACTCTGCCACTATCACTGTCACTCTGTCTCTGTCACTGTCTTTGTCACTGTCACATCAACCTATATATTCTCTTCAACCAACTAAACATGTACCATACCATGCATCAAGTGTATACCAATATACATACTATCTCATGCATCAATCATGAACCAAAAGATGCATCAACAATGAATAGTGAATCATGAACTAGAGCATCAATCATGAACCAAAAGATACATCAACAATGAATAGTGAATCATGAACTAAAGCATCAACCATGTACAACCTATGCCATATACCATATCATCAACCATAGGCAGATCTGTACCATATCATCACTGAAGTATCTCAAGGAGCCAATGCATGCCACTCATGCGTGACCCACCATACAACATGAATATGTCTCAACCATATACAATCAACTAAAAGATAAGAACCATAAGACCCATGTCATGTGTTGAACTAGATATAAGAGTGCTCCTCACCCTACCAAGCAACCAAGATATACCATATCCAAATACCAAACCAACCATACCAAGTATGCCTCAAGCATACACCATATCATGACAAGAAATAACCATCAAAACAAGTATACAACTATACAAATACCTTTGTAGTTGACCCAAACCTCTAAAATGTTGACCTGTAACCTTCCTTCAGACTTCAAGGACCTTGTACCAACATCTACTCAAAATTCCATGAGCTTTTCAAATGTACGCGACTTTCTCTTCTACAGCCCGCGTATTTCCACGCTTTCCTTCACTACAACCCGCGTACATTCGCGCACAATTGACCTGTAAATCGCAGATACTTCAGAAACTAGGGTTTGCTACAACCCCGAGACTTATCCTTCGACCTTCCTATGCTACCTCATAAATATGTTGTCACACCTTAGCAAAAGATCATAGATCACAATAAATATAAGCAATGAATACGTGTGTGAGTGCACTTGTGCTAGGTAACTCCTCTCCTTAATTTAGGGCTTCTAGGGTTTTCTTGTTACTACAACTTTGCCCTTTCATTAAGGACTTGTAACCAAATAGGGGCTTCTTGACCACTTCTTTAGGGCTTACAACTTCACAAAGTCGTATCTCCCTAACCATGAGAAACTACATGGCATTCCACATAGCATCGGAACTAGGATGACGAGTACTATCCATCTATGAGTGTCTTTCCTACATTTACTATGTCCATCATGTCCATATTCCTCATTCATATTTGGGTACCAAAACCACACCGTCGGAGCTACCAAAATTCTTCAAGGGTTGACATTAATCTCTAAGATCACTCTCCAAGGGTTGACATAAATCTCTAAGATCACTCTCCAAGGGTTGACATCAATGACAACCAATTGTCAAACAATCTCCCTCTTTGGCATTGATGGCAACACTTAGGCATGGCAAGCCTTATGCTCATGCTCCCCCTGTGACCATCATGCCCACTGTTTACATGCTTCTTTCTCTCCATATCCATGCCTTGCTCTTTATCTCTCCACCTTTGACATCAATGGCAAAGGGTAATCCTCCTCTTAGGGTTGCTCCCCCTATCTATAGGCCTTTGCTAGCTCTACTAACCTTTGTCTTCAAAATTTCTCCTCACTCTACCAAGCAACCAAGATATACCATATCCAAATACCAAACCAACCATACCAAGTATACCTCGAGCATACACCATATCATGACAAGAAGTAACCATCAAAACAAGTATACAACCATACAAATACCTTTGTAGCTGACCTGAACCTCTGAGATGCTGACACGTAACCTTCCTTCAGACTTGAGGGACCTGGTACCAAAATCTACTCCAAAATTCCATGAGCTTTTCACATGTACGTGACTTTCTCTTCTACAGCCTATGTAGATGCATGCTTTCCTTCACTACAACCCGCATAAATATGTGCTTTGTTGACCTGCAACCCGCAGATACCTCATAAACTAGGGTTTGATGCAACCTCGGGACTTTCTCCTTTGACCTTCCTATGCTACCTTAGAAGTATGTCATCACAACCTTAGCAAAATATCATTAAATCACAAGAAAGATAAGCAATGAATAATTGTGTGAGTGTACTTGTGAATGACTTCTTGATGTGCTTATAATCTTGTGTTAGGTAACTCCTCTCTTTAATTTAGGGCTTCTAGGGTTTTCTTGCTAGTACAACTTTACCCTTTTATTAAGGACTTGTAACCAACTAGGGGCTTCTTGACTACTTCTTCAGGGCTTACAACTTCACAAATCCATATCTCCCTAATCGTGAGGAACTACGTGGTGTTCCACATAGCATCGGAACCAAGACGACGCGTATTATCCATCTATGAGTGTCTTTCCTGCATTAACTTTTTCCATCATGTCCATATTCCTCATTCATATTTGGGTACCAAAACCACATCGCCCAGGCTACTGGAATTCTTAAGGGTTTACATCAATCTCTAAGATCACTCTCCAAGGTTTGACATCAATGACAACCAATTGTCCAACAATTTGAGTTTGTAAAGAGTTTGAGTGCCTCATTGAGCGTTCCTATGAAATTCACCATTGTCGCTCCAGTTTGATACCTATACTAATCAACATCCTCTACGGGTAAACCTAATCCTTTTTATCCTTTCAACCTACAGAAAGAAAGAAAGATACAAAATTCGTAGAGGAAGATCTTCTAGACCAAGATAAGGATGTTTTCGATCCTTTCTTGTCTTTTGATCCCTTTGAGTTATACTAGCAGGAAAACCAGGGTTTTGGGGATTTGGTGGACCATTATTATGCATGGGAATCCAACCTCACCAAATTTTTAGTACCCTGGGTATATCATTTCCTGGAGTTTGTAGTTTGGTGCGTTGCAAATTACGTCCCATCCAAGAGAGCCATAATTTCCACAGCCGGGTCGGTTCTCATTGAACTAATCGCCCAGACTATTAACGAGATGATGAGATAGCGAATGAATATCGATAGCGAACCACTAAATGAATTAGTAGCAGCCATTTGTTTCAAAGGATTGGAATCAAAAGAAAGGGTTACCTTGTTACAGTGATACCTCTGTACAAATCTTGATGTTCCGGGTGATATGTTGTCATTCAATCAAATCTCTTTCCTGAGACTTCTCGGAAAATTATTTATGTGATTTCTGTGATATTGGAGGGAAAATATGATTTAACAGTTGATGAGTTTGTGTTGGGGATGATGGTTTCAATCTGCCCAATTACAACCAAACCCGTCACTAAATTTAATTATGCCTGATTCCTAGCAGATCAAATCCACTACCAAATTTTTGAATTTGAATCTCTTAGAAGCTTCATATACCAGTCTTACCTAGTTCATCTTTTTTTGTTCACACAATCCTTTCATTTTATGCATCTAGGGCTAAAGGTTGAAGATGATGTTGGTAACCCAACTTCAGTTACTCACTGGACTTTTGTGATTGTGAAGAAACCTTTGAATGTTAAATTTTCATAGTATGTTGATCAGTTTATGTCTAAAGCCTACCAAATCGTACACAATCAAGTTCCTCCTAGAATCTTTCATGAGTGCAAAAAACATTTACAACTAAGCCCAGACAAAAGAGTGGGAGAGTAGTATATCTTTGAACATTATACTAAAACCAGGGTTTATGGTTGTCAACTTTCACCCTTTCGCTTGCATGTTTTCTTGAGTCCAAGAATTTTTTCTCTTGAATATGTTAGGCAAAGATTGAACTCTTCTGAAATTTACTTTGTGCCAAATAAATATAAGGTAAATTTTAAATTGAATAAGGAGGTAGGTCCAGTTATTGTCAACATCATATCAACACTGCTAGTGACAACAAAGATGCTTTCAACTTTGGGATTACAATAGGGAGAACCATGGAATTATGACCCTCATGGCATAATTTCATCAAAAAGAATCTCACATGGGAAAATTCCTTATCAACATCAGCCAAAAGAGCGATTGGAGCTATTGGAAAATCAAGAAAGTTGGCAAGATGTGTAGAACATTCTACATATCCATGGTAAAGCATTTGATCAGTCAACAAATTCTCCAATCACACAAATGCCACATCAGTGTGAGAAGACATACAAAAGGAAAACTTAAGAGTCTACCTCAAAGAATTCAGAAATGGGGGAAGAAGGATCAACCAAAAAGCAGAAATTATAAGTACTCGAAGAAGAAGAAGATCCATAATTGCCTAAAGAAATAATTCCAAAGAAAAAGGACCCTACTGTGATTGTAGAGGTAATATCTTTAGAAAAGCTCAAAAGTGTGGGAACTCAAAGTGAAACAGAATCAAGAACTATTCATCAATCAAAGCAATTAGACCAAGTTCAATAGTTCGTGAAAATTAGAAAGGTAGGTGCAAACATCAAGAAGGGTATGATTCCTAAATTCTATGACCATGATGCATATCAGACCAGAATGATCTTAGGTGTAGATTATGAGAAAGGGAGGTTGAATATAGTAGTCATGGAGCCAAAGGAGCAGAAAAAAGGTAGCAAACATATCCATTGATCTAAATGTTGTTCATCCTTTGGATAAATTTGACTTGCACAGATAAACTACAAAAATGATAAACAAAGATGCCATGATATCTAATCTTGGAATCAAGAAACTCCAAGCTATAAATGATAAGCTTAAGATACAGTTAAAGAATGAAAAGTTGGCTACCAAGGCCAGACAGATATGAGTGGAAGAGCTAGAACAATGGATAACAGAACTCGAAGCTAATCTAAAAGATGAGGCATCCATTCAAGCACTGATAAAAACAAACGACAAAGAAATCCAAGTTATGAAGCAAAAGCTTAAAATCCCAGGAATTGACCATGTACATACCCCAAAACTACAGGCAATCTAGGCAAAGAAAGATCAACTTGTGAATAAAATGGTTGAGATGGGAGAGCAGATGGAAATATATGAAAAACATATTGAAAGTTTAAAAGGAGGGTCTTCTTCTATTCAAGCAACAAAGACATTGGATCCGTCAGCTGGACTATCAAGGGCATTATCATATCTGAATTTGAAAGGTGTTGAAATTGTAAGCTTAAAGAAAACAATCTCATAGCATAAAGAGGAAATCAAAGATAAAGACAAAGTTATTGCAGAATATCAAAAACTGAAGGCCAAGATGTTAACTGATATGGAACAGATGAAGGGTAAATTGTTAGGTAAACTATATTTGATGGGAGCCAAACATCTCATTTGGGATGAAATCATCGGTGAAGTAGCCAGGTTTTGGGATTATTTCAAAATAATAGATGATGAAATGTTGTTGATAGATGAAGCAGGTGATGTAATCCATAAATCATTTCATGAATTAGGAACAAAACCCCAAGTTGCCACTCAAATCATAAAGTTCTTGAATTCCAATTCTAGACAGACATCATCAAACAAATGTGTTAATGATTGAACAACAATGGTGATGGAAACTGAAGGAATTTTCACAAAGAGGAATATAATACAACAAGCTCAAAATGAATGCTTAGCATTGAAAAGGAATGTTGAATCTTTTTCCAACAAATTTGAGAATTTAGTGGAGATGGGGTTACCTTCAGCTTGGGATAAAGATGGCAAGTTATTGTCATATGAAAGCTATAGAAAAAGCTTGTTCCTTTCCACGGAAAAAGATGATAAGTTTCAAAGTATGGTCAATACTCTAAATGGTTAAACCATTTTTGACCTACTCATAGATGACTTCTATCTTTTATGGAAAACAAATAACTTATTTTCACACACCCCTATGTACAAAAGATACACCGAGTTGGACATTGCATTCATGCAAATGAAATCATTCAGTTATCCTTCAAATGCGACTTGGAATCTCTTCCTCCAACTGTTGGTAGGATGACCCACCATAGAAGATCAAGAAAATTAGCATTTGACTCCTCCAGTTGTCTTATTTTCAAGGAGTCAAAGATTTTGATGTATCTCAATATTCTAAGAAATAGGATCGAATAACCATTTTTGGTTTCAAACTAACTTGTGTAAATGTTCATGAGAACTCAATGTAAAAGGGAGCTCTTTGGCCCGAACTTAAGCCTTAATAAAAATTCTGCAAGTTTGAAGATTCAAAATTTTATGTTTTAGATTATGTGATCTCTCCCTTCTTGTGTTATTTTCATGTTCGCAAATTCTTCTTAAATGTATCTACTGCTATGATTGTGATGACTTAATACAACAACTACCATCATAATGCTGCAAAGGTATCATTAACAGTTACATATTTCTTCAAATATACTGTGAGTATAAAGAAGACTTGTGCTTACATTTTATTATTCCTTTTGAATTAAAAACAAGTATTATTTTTGTTCAAACTATATCCTACTTTAAGATACATAATCAAACATAATTTCTTCTTGTTGAAAGTTAAGTAATATTTATCAGAGGATACATTATTTTAATTTTCAATTTGTTTTCTCTAAATTATGCTCTCATCTTCTAAAGTTTTAATTGTCTGGAACATAGAATGATTTTCTTTCTAATCTTAAATCTTTAAATATTCAAAGACTAAAGATACAGGCCTGAATTAGCAACAAAAACACTTTGTTTTAGGACAAATCTACTTAAAAACAAATCAATCAATCTAATGGATGCCTTGGCATAGTTTCCTAGCCAAAAACATCTCAAGGGTTACAACAGGTACTAGTTGTCAAGTCCGGAGGTTTCGAATAAGTCATAGTTTTGACCTCGAAAATAAAAATGGTGCTGCTATTAGCACCACTTTTCAATTCATGGGTTGATTTTAAGGTTTTTGTCGACAACATTATGACATTGTTAAGGCCATGGTTGCAAAAGGTGGTAATTTTAACCTTGAAAAAAAGAAGGTGCTACTGGTGGCACCACTTTTTGAGATAGGGGTTGATTTTGTTGTTTTTGGCCCCAAAATATGTATTTTTAGGGCTAGAGTTCTCGTTTTGAGGTCACAATTCTCATTAAGTCAGTAACTATGTTTACACTCATATTTATAGAGAACTCTATAAACTAGCAGATGAATTGTCCAAAGAGGAAGTTGATTGACATGTTGGATTGCTTATAGCAATTGAGACAAGGAAATGTGTAGTCTTCTACCTATATCGTCAATAATGTTTTTCTTGACTTCATGTAGTAGTATTTATCTTCTCTATATCCTCTATAACAAGGTGTAGTATGTTTGATTCTTAAATGAATTTTCATAGCTTGGTTGGCTTTGATATTTTAATATCCCTGTATGGTGAAAGTAAAGTTGTTAGAGTTACTTTTAAAACGAATCAAGCTCTATGTTTAATATTCTTAGGGTAGTGTCATTTACACTCTTAGATACCATCTGTCCTAAACACTTTCAAAAAGTAACTTTACATTTTATACTTTTAAAAGGTTACCTTTTGGGGGGGGGGAAATATTAAATCGGTCAGGGGGCTACTTAAGTGAATTTGGGATTCTATCTAACAAATATGTGTTGGGAAGAAGAAAATAAATTTTAATAAAATGCCCCAACAACCAAGGGATATGGGTATGTGTATGCTACATAGTGGTGTTAGATCTCGATGTACAATATTGGGCTATTATGGGTGAAAAATGTGATTTTAATGGAGGAATTCACAGTTTCATACCAATTGTTTGGCAAAAAGGTTCAATTAGAATTAGGGAAATATGTAATGAGCATCCAAGGTGATTAGTTGAATGCTCATGGTGATGAGATGAATGCTCATGGTACTGAGATGAATGCTCATGATGACGAGCCAATCATTGGGATTCAAAGGCTAAATCAACACTAAGTCCTTCTGGAAGAAGTGTTAGAATGAAATTCTATGGAAGAATATATATTCTTATGGAAGAATAAAAAGTTATAGTGTCAAATCCTATATAGTTATATACTCTAGGTAAGAAAAGAGGCACCATGGCCTTTTTTGGAAGAATATTGCAATAAGATTGCATAGTCACTTAAAATTCCATGTTCAAATCCCACTAAGTGTAACTTGTAGTGTTATAAATCATTTTTGCCTTGAAATCTGATGGGATTTCTTATCATTCGTGGGTTAATGAATTGACGAAATGGACAAGAGAATGGTCAACCCAGGCCATTGGATAAATTGGGCATTTCAACAAAAAATACACCAAAAATGATGAGGCAAAGACGCTAATGTTTGTGTGTTGCAACTTCATTATCAAAATGTTTCCTTGATCATATGTGAGAAGCCTATTGGAGTTCTAAAGGAAGGATTTATGAGTTTCACTTCATATAGATGACAATGGTTTTTTTCTTGTGATTTCTTTTATTTCAACCATGCTACTACATTGAAAATATAGTTGGGTTGAAATAGACAATGAAATTGGTATAGCAAAATCATTAATAGTTGACCAAAATGTGGCTACAACTATATCTTTGATGAAGGTAGCTAGTTCACTTATTTTTCTAAAAGGAGGTACCGAGTGCCATCCTTTAGCAATTTTGGATAATGGATTGGATGTGGCCTATGAAGAAAGGCTTGAAGGTTCGTGTACCCATGGAATAAGCATGCATACAACTTATGATTGATCGATCAATGTTCAAAATGGAAAGGGAGGTATTTACTTCCACCCTCCTTCCTAAAAAAAAATCAACTGAGGTATGGGGTTAGTCGGAGTTGGGAAGCCTCAATAGGAGGGGGTAATTACCTCTACCTTTCATTGTTCACCTTAAGGATTTTCATGAAGTGTAAAGGCAAAGATAGACCTTGAGAAAGTATGGATGGAGAGGTAGATACCTCTGCCTTCTGTCGTCCACCCCAAGGAAAGTGGCAAGGGTTGGGGTGGGGCAAGGTGTAGCAAAGGACAGGTGGGAGGGAGAGGTAGACACTTGCACCCTCCACTCCAAGGAAATTAATACTAAGTCTTGGGGTGGACTGGAAAAAAAGACTTAAATTAGGGAGAGATAAAATCATCTACTATCCACCTCAAAGGAATCAGGTAAACGCCTCCACCACCCTCCACCCTAAATGAATTAACCAAGATTTGGGGCAAGGCAAAGCAAGAGACATGTAGAGGGAGAGGTCACACCTCTACCCTTCGCCTTAGCTTGAGAAGAAAGAGAGGATCATGCCTAAGACTAAAGTGGAACATATATAGGTGGGGTGAGAGAGGAAGGTTTTGAAATAGGAGTTAATATCCACCCTTCGCAAAAAAAATTCAAGGAAACCTTCACTATTGGTGTAAATATGTGACAAGGGTTAGCAGATCTACAAATATAGTGGTTATATGTAGATCGCAAACAAATGTGGGAAATTAAACTAGAAACCCTGGCTCTAAATGAAATTATTCACTCTTAAACTCGTGTTATTCATTCAAGAAAGAAACAGTGGTAGAAAATAGAGAAAAACTAGAGAAATGGGTTTTAAAAGAATGAACAAGTGCTCTATTACCTCAATGGAAAGTTATTTACATGCACCTATAGAGTATTCCTTGGAGAAAATGAACTCATGGGCCTCCTCCTTGGGAGGGTTCTTTATGCTTCCTAGTTGTGTGGTTGCTCTCTTCTCCTTATGGTCATAAGTAACAATGGTTGTTGCCTTAAATGCTCTCAAGAGACTAGGATTATTGAGATCTAGTGCAAATCCAACAACATTTACCTACAATGGATGGAATATGAATGAGAAATGGGGCAAGTCTCTTGGTTTCATAAGCAAAGTTTTTTATTTTATTTTATTTTATTTTGTTGTCATAAAATGAGAATAAATGTTAGAAAACGTGGTTCCTTAAGTTATAATGATGGAAAATAGTGTAAAAGTGAGTTTATATATATGACACCTACACTATGTATGGTGTATTTCGGTAAACCTAGCATTTTGGTCTAGTTGATCAACTTTTGGGCGATAACACTCATGAAAAACCCTCCGAGTACTTCCCCACTATCCATGGATGGTAAACATGGTAAATTGTTGACCCTGATTATGGAGCCTAACCCCAAGGGTATCAAGAGAGTCGAACATGTGACCTCTACAACTTTGGGGAGAGAGATCTCATGTCTGTCTCTAGACCGCTTGAGCTAACCCTCGAGGTTACACCATTTGCAATCTACCCTAACCCAAAAAACATTTAGTTGGGACGAAGGGATCACCCAAGGCCTCACAATGAATCAACACTTGCTACATGGTAGGAAGAAAGAGACACCAAGAGAAAAGAAGAAATAGAGAAATAAGAGGACATCAAAAAGAAAAATGTATATATGGTTAAAAAAGAATATGGGACCAGAAATATTATTTTGGCCATAACTTGGGGATACAAACTCAGTTTGAGTTGAATTTTTTTATGGATGTTCGTAGAGGCAGTGTCTAAAAAAATGTCCTTAGGATCAAGTTTGTAGTTTTGGTCCTAAACTCGCGAGAATTAGCAAAATGCATTTTTCAAGTGATAAGATTGTACTTTTGATGAGTGACAATGTGCATGATAAAAATTGGTCAACAAGGACTATGGGTGGACACAAGGGAACCTATAAATATTTTTGGGTGAATTCAATAGAATTTTGAGTGAAATTTGAAGATTGGTGCAAAATCCACTATCATGGGACATTTTGGAAATTTTATTTGAATGAAAAGTGAATAGAGACAACAAAGATGGAAAAAATTTCTTCCTCAACATTTAATCCTTTGAATAATTTGGATAACTTTGTCCTATTTAAAATTTCCCAATTTTGCACTGCTTGGGGAATAACATTTTGCGTTGATTTTACCCAATAATTGATTAAGTGTAAAAAGCGATAGGTTGTCATCTTCAAATTGATGCAAAAGATGATTGTGACAACATATCACATATTTGGTGATTGCTAAGTGCTTACAAGTGGGAGTATTGTGACTGTTTGATACATATATTTTTCCATTTCTTTCCTATTAATGGTAGAGGATGGTCTTCGATGTTTATTGCACCAATAGAAGCACAAAAAAGTTGGTAAGTTATGAACTTACGAGGATTGCAACTTTTAGCACGAAGCTCATAATTTAGCAATCATTAGAAATCCATTCAAAAGGAGAATATATATGAAGATTCAATTGCTAAAAAAGTGCCTATGATTGTTCCAAATATTGAGTGGAAAGAGCCTCGAAGCTTGATTTAACAAAAAAATAGATTGTCCATGTGGATGACTCCAAGGTGTGTTAAATATGGAAAACGAGGTATGAGGTGGATATGTAAATATACTAGAAGCATAAATGACCCTTGATGATTGCAAATATTGCCATGGTGGTGCTTGTATTGCAATATGGAAGCACCATGGGTTAGGAAAGAGCATAATAGTTTATGTGTTGGTTGGCCCATAATTTAATAGCCATAAATAAGATTTCGTTCATTTTTTACTTGGAGTTCAAGCACATTAGCAAAGGAAAGGGATTAATTGGTACCTTTAGCAAACGAATTGTATAGATCACGAACTTCGTTGTGATTAATATGTGTAAATAAGAATTGTAAGGACATGGGAGGAAATCAAGTAATGAAGGATGCAGATCATGATGAGAATCATGATCTCATATGAATGAGCCATTGGAAGCTTGGTGTAACAAGGAAGCCACCCAAGCAAAAGATGAAATGTCATACATGCATATGGTGTAAAAAACCATCTCAATTGGAAAAGTTATAGGATATGAAGCAACAACTTATATGTGAGAATTTGAAGTGAATTGTGAGCTTCAACTCATCGAGGAAGCAATGACTAAGAATGCAACTCTAGAATGTGATTCATAAATGATGAATTGTGAACACGAAGTKCTCACGTASCTCTGTCATCGCATTCAGCTCTCCATGKTGGTGTTAGCTAGGGTTTAACCCTAACCGCGTGCTCTTTCTTTGCATGTTCATGCTCTCTAGCGGTGGCGACCTGCCTCTCGGTGGCCAGGCTTGGATTGGATTACCCTTCTCTTTCCTGTAAGACGAATTACGCAACGAGTGACGATGACTCTCTCAACTTTCAGGGTTCAATGTTGATGTCTCCTTTAGTGACAATCACGTCTTCTCTCCTCAATGAATCTGTCTCCATTTTCAATGTTGATCCTTTACATTCTTTTGGTGTCTGCTCCCCACCTCCCTCCTCTAGAAATTTTGGTAGGCCCTCTTTTAAAGACATTGTGAAATCTTCTTCTAAGAGTTTGATGGTTCAGGGAGCTCTGACTATCATTGTTCCTTTGGTGAAAGGTGTTATACCTAAGGCAATGATCTATAACTCAACTACTCTGATTTGTCAGTTCATTGGTTTGTGGTTGCATCTAGTCAACCTACACAAATGGATCTAATAACTATGACAACCCAAGATTAAAGGAGAAGCGTTTCTTTTTCCATGTGCAAAAGGGTTCTTTATTGTGACGTTTGATCATGTTGATAACAAGGATTTGGTTTTAAAAATGTGTTACTGGTTCAGGGGAAAATATGGTGTATGCATGAAACCATGGACTCCTTCCTTTGATCCAGTGACAGATACCTTGTACACGGCTCTGGTTTGGGTTAGACTTCCAAACTTGCCTCTGCACATTTGGGGTTTACCCTCTCTTCAAGCCATAGGAAATGTTCTTGGGAAATTCCACTACATAAGTGAGGAAACATAAAATTACAGACCTACCACTTATGCTCAAATATGTGTGGAAATAGATTTCAACAAAGGGTTCATGGCTAAAATAATCTTGACAGATGAAAGTTCTTCCTGGTCTCAAAAGTTAGATTATGAAAATGTTTCTTTTCGTTGCAGAGATTATTTTGAAACATGACATAAGCAAACTTATTGTTTGAAAAGACCAAGGCAGGCCAAGAAACTCCAACATAAATCAACTTGGTGGGATGGTGCCAAATAAGAACATCAAATGATCAACAAGGATGAGCTAGATGCCTCTGATCCGCCCATGCATGAGCCCAATTCAAAATAAGAAGAAAACATGGACACCTCTTCCAAAAAGCAAGATGTAGATATGCATGATCATGTTAAAGAGAAAGTTGTTATCCCTCCATATCCTGACTAGGAAGCATTCAAAAATCTTGATCTGACACCACGAGATTCATTGGAACAATATCATTCTACTCCCTCGGATATGGTATGAAAGGCAAGCTGGGTGGACCAAGTAGAAGAAGGGGATACCCTTGAACAAAATGAACCTCCGGATCAAGGCATGTCAGGAATGGAGGGAGAGGCACCAAAATAATCAAAAAGAAAAGAAGCTTGGACTACATTAGTAAAGAATAAAAAATCTTCCTTAGGAGCATAGACAATGATGACACGAAGCCGAACTTGTAATCCAATCTAGAAATGTATTGTTTTTGTATATTGTTATGCAAGTGATTTGTTAAAATCTGTTAGGGACCTAACCTCCCTAACCCCTTACGTAGATAAAATAATATATTTTTCATATAATAAAGGCCAACATTAGTTAACAAGGCTTATTTAATAAATGTGAACAATTCAATGTAAGAAGACCTAATAGAAGCTTCCACTTATAGAAAGATCTTCCTCTTGAATGTTCGTTAGAAGATTAAATAAGAGTAGGAGGCATGAGAAAGCCTTGTCTTGAGATTTATTGTAATAGAGCTATGTTCTACCGAAGTTTTCCTCCTCGAAGAGGCAAGTGAACATTGATTTCTATCAATATACTCTCTAGTACCCAGATAATCGGGTAGTACGACTAAGGGTACAGTTGAGCCTCCTTAGTTGGTGCCCTGAGATATTGGGTTGAGTATTGTTATTCAACCTCACACGTATATCAAAGAGCTATAACACAAGGCAAACCCTTATCCCTAGGCACCTTGAAAACTCTAACCTAGGGGGAACATATAAGACAAGGAACAAAAAGGATATTTTGGTAGCACAACCTTGCCTCATGCATTCTGGTTGCGAAATTACCACACATTTTTTGTTTGTTAAGAATTTAGGTATTTCAACATTGCAGTATTATTCAGGTTGGAGTATAACTCCATAGGAGTAAAAAAAAATGTATGGGTCGTGCCTGCAACCTTGTTTAAGACCTAGCCCATTGGATTTCCCTTTTCGCCCTTATCATCGTGATACCTATCATTTTTAAACATTTTTTTTACTCTATGGATCCATACCCTTCCCGACACCCTTAATTCCCACTTATCCCATTCGCTTCCTCTTGTTTCCTTGATCGTAGTGGCCTCGAGGATGAAATTTGAGCCCAGGTCCTCATGGCTCGCCCCCAAACTTGGTTGGAAGCAACTAAATGCGCCAAGGAGGCACATGTTAATGTTTATGCCATTATTATAGTTCTTTGCATTTCAATAGATAACA
>JASDQU010105097.1:129517-149567 GCA_032191745.1 Picea mariana
ATAACAACAACATAAAGACAAGATCACTGAGAAATACACAATCACAAGAGACACAACATTTATCCTGGGAAACCCTCTAGGGGAAGAAAACCCAACAAAACTTCCTTATTATAGATAGCCAATACAATGCCAAGAGATAACTCAAGCTAATACAGAAGATCCTCTCCAAAAGATGTGCCACTCTCTCTCTCTTTCTTCTCCAACTGCAATTCTGAAACTTGTCTCTCAAATGAGCAAGTGAGTTGTGTGTCTAAGTGAGGCGTTGGCCTCTTTATTTATACAAGACTGGAACGTGTGAAGTGTCTCTTCACTGGCAGGGCTGACTTCTCAAACTGGGTGGTTATAACCACCTTTAATATATTCTGGGGCCTCTTTAATATCTGTTGGGTTCGACTTCTTATTTTGCCTATTATAATTATCATTTGACCAATCCGCAAGAGGGGATTTGGTCCTATTAAAATAGTCGACATGATCAATCCACAATGGGGATTGATCCAATGAATAATATATCTGATAATAATGAGAATACACTTTGCAGTTACATTATTTCAACAACACAATAGGTCATCTTTACCCAAAACAAAAAACCTACTTTTATTCCCCACCCTGGACCCCCTAATCTTGCCCCTTCGACCACTCCTCTCAAGGTCCAAAAATTAACATGGGCATAAATGGTTGAACACCCACTCAAGGGTCTTTGTTATAATTGTGATGAGAAATACTTTCTTGGGCACAACTGTAAAGAACATAAACTTTTTATGGTCATTTCAGAGGATGTTGTTGATGAAGATGTTGAGGTTTCACCTGAGGCAGCGCTACCTCAAGTAGTTGATCTTACGTCACCCTCTAATCCTCTAGAAGTTGAACCATCGATTTTACTAAATGTTCTCACTGGTTTTTCTGCTCCCCAAACCCTCAAGTTGATTGGTTACATTAAATACAAGAAAGTCATCATCCTAGTTGACAGTGACAACACTCATAATTTCATTCATCGTCGCCTTGCCCAAGAGATCAATTGATATATTCATGTTGTCAACAATTTTCAAATCATGATTTCCAATGGTGGTTCCATGAAATGTGGGGGGCGTTGTGAAAATGTGTGCCTACAAATTGGTGATTATAACTTGAAATCTCACATGTTTTCTATTGACATGGGTGGTTGTGACATTCTGCTTGATGTTGAATGGCTATGCACTCTCAGCCCCATAACCATAGATTTTAAGGCTTTACCATGCAATTCCAACAGGAAGGCCAACAATATAAATTCCAAGGCATTACATCAAGCTCTCAAAAGATCATCAACTCCCACTGCATGGAAAAGTTACTCATAAAAGGTCATTCTGACATCATTTCCCAACTCCATTCCATTCAAGTAGTCGAGACACCCTCTGTGCACCCCGACCTTCAATCTATCCTTTCCCAACATCACATTGTTTTCCAAACTCCCCGAGGCCTACCCCCTTCCCACAACAACCATGACCATTCCATTCCTTTAATCCCAGACAATCTTCCTCCCAATGTTCACCCTTATTGTCATCCCTTTGCTCAAACAAATGAAATTGAGAAAATTGTCCAAGAATTGTTAGACATAGGAGTTATATGTTCCAGTACTAGCCCCTGTTCTTCTCCTGTAATCATGGTCCTCAAGAAGGAAGGCACTTGGCGCATGTGTCCTAATTTTCATGCCCTAAACAAAATTACCATCAAGGACAAATTTCCCATTCCTTTCATAGATGAACTTTTGGATGAACTCAGTGGGGTTCAATACTTTACCAAACTTGACCTACGTTCTAGCTACCACCAAATACATATGAAAGAGGAAGACATTCCCAAGAATGCATTCCGCACTCATGTGGGCCACTATGAGTTCTTGGTCATCCCCTTTGGTCTATGTAATGCCCTCTCCACTTTTCAAAGTCTCATGAATCATGTCTTTCGTCCTTTCTTCCGTCACTTTGTGTTAGTTTTATTTGATGATATTCTCATCTATAGTAAAACATGGCAAGCCCATCTCACTCACGTGGATCAAGTTCTCCATGTCCTCTCCAAGCACAAACTTTTCCTCAAACAATCTAAATGTGCTTTTGGCGTCTCTGAAGTTGAGTACCTGGGTCATATTGTTGGCAAGGATGGTGTAAGGGTGGATCCTAAGAAAATTGAAGCTATGAAGAATTGGCCTCACCCTAAAACTCTTACAAGTATGTGTGGTTTCCTAGGTTTAACGAGATATTATTGTAAGTTTGTTCAAAATTGTGGAATTTTTTTGGCTCCCCTAATAACTCTCCTTAAAACGAATGCTTTCAGTTGGACTCCAACAACTGACCAATCCTTCCAAGCCTTGAAAGAAGTTGTGTGCACTACTCCTATACTAGCCCTCCCTGACTTCACCAAGACCTTTGTTCTGGAATGTGATGCATCAGGGAGAGGAATCGAGGCAGTCCTCATGCAAGATGGAAGCCATTTGGCTTTCACTAGTAAACAATTGTCGAAGCGACATTTGAGCCAATTGATCTATGAAAAGGAAACATTGGCTATTTTGCATGCAATGGATCTATGGTGCCCTTATTTATTGGGACACCGCTTCCAAATTAAAACAGACCATCAAAGCCTCAAGTACTTCCCGGAACAATGAATTTCATCCCTAGAGCAATAAAAATGGGTGACCAAGCTGTTTGGATAAGATTATGAGACAATTTACAAAAAGGGCAAAGAAAATGTGGTGGTTGATGTTCTTTCTAGGAACTATGAAGAAGAAGGGTCCATCTTTCCCCTCTCATTAATTTTCGTCGATTGGATTTAGGTTGTTCACTAGGAATGGTTGCAAGACCCCAAAATTTCCAGCCTCATCCAAAAACTGCAACAAAATCCCCAAGTTGCTCCAGGGTACTCTTGGCACAATGAAGAGTTTCGCTATAAAGGTCACATGTATTTAAGCAAACAGTCAGCCCTTAAATCCACGATGCTCTCCGAGTTTCATGCTTCACCTACAACTGGGGATTCAGCTTTTACAAAACTTATGAATACGTCAAACGTTCTTTCTTCTAGGACGTTATGAAACAAGACATCCACACCTTTGTGGTCGAATGTGATACCTGTCAACAACATAAGTGCGAGACTGTCAAAACTCATGGCACACTCCAACCGCTTTCGATTCCACCTACTATTTGGACAGATATTTCTATGTATTTCATTGTTGGCTTACCCAAATCAAACAATAAGTCAGTCACCACGGTGGTAGTGGATCATCTTCCAAATATGCCCATTTTTGTGCTCTTCAACACCCGTGCACAACATCCAGAGTGGCTCAATTTTTTATGGATAATATCTTCAAACTCCATGGAATGCCTCATTCTATTGTTTCTGATTGTGATCCAACTTTTACCAACAATTTCTAACAAGAATTATTCAGGCTCCAGGGAACCCAATTGCATCTCAACACAACCTATCATCCTTAGACTAATCGCCAAACAGAAGCGGTCAACAAGTGTTTGGAAACATATTTGAGGTGTTTTGTGTCTGACAAACAACATCATTGGGTTCAATGGTTACCCCTGGCTGAATGGTGTACAATACCTCCTACCATACTGCCACTCGCATGACTCCCTTTGAAGTAGTCTACGGATAGAAGCCACCATCAGTTCTCCCATACATGTTGGGTGTCTCCAAGGTTCAAGAGGTGGACCACAATCTTATAGTACGCATGACCATTCTTCATACTCTCAAAGAAAATTTGGTCATGGCTCAGAATTGCATGAAGCAACATGCATATAAGGTTCATTTTTAACGTTAATTTGCTGAAGGGGACGAGGTGTTTCTCTGTCTACAACCATACAAGTAGACTTGACTAAAATCCCTACATTGCCATAAACTTTACCCCAAATTTTATGGTCCTTATACTATTCTCAAACGCGTGGGGCCAGTGGCCTATTAGTTAGCTTTGTCGAGTCACTCCAAGTTGCATTATGTTTTTCATGTCTCATGCCTGAAGAAAGTGATTGGCACCAAGTGCCACACCCAGACCAGTATACCAGAGTTGGATGAAGAAGGTTCCATTTGGTTGCAGCCACAAGCCATATTGGACAAACGTGAGCATCGTCTCCGTCAACACACCATCTAGGAAGTGTTAGCTCAATGGAAGGATACTCCACCAGAAGAAGCCACCTGGGAGTTGGCTACCATTCTGCAACAATTTCCTCATCTTAAGCCTTGAGGACAAGGCTCCTTTTCAAGGGGGAGGGCATGTTGGGGACCTGACCTCCCTAACCCCTCACGTAGATAGAATAATATATTTTCCATGTAATAAAGGTTGGCATTAGTTAATAAGGCCTATTTAATAATTGTGAACAAGTCAATGTAAGAAGACCTCATAGAAGCTTTCGCTTCTAGAAATATCTTCCTCTAGAATGTTCTTTAGAAGATATAATTAGTAAAAATAAGAGTAGGAGGCATGAGAAAGCCTTGTCTTGAGATTTATTGTAATATAGCTTTGCTCTGCTGGAGGTTGCCCCCTTGAAGAGGTAAGCGAACATTACTTTCTTTCAATAAAGGTATTATTGTTGGTATTGTTATTCTCAATATTTTACTGTTCCATTTGTATTTGTTGAATATTTATGTTTTTGCATATTACATTACGTTTGGTACCTTACAAAATCTACTCATGCAAGAAATTTTATAATGCAGTTAGTTCAATTACAACCTCCGTCAACCTTTTGATGTGTTGTATGACTCCTTTTGTAACCTCATATAAATGCTTAAGCTTAATGAAGCTTAGCACTATGTAATAAGTTGTTTGCTCTGGCACAACCTCCCTTTTTAATAAATACAATTCTAGTTTCTTTAAAAAAAATGATGAAAAAAAAGGTTATGCTTGGCTTGGGCTTGCCTAAGAAAAAGAAAGAGCAATTGCCACGAGAAAATGGAATTTGCAAGCAACCAAAGATATTGGGGAAGTTGCAAGATGATGAAGAATTGGTGCAATAGTAAATGTTGGACATGGCCAATAAGGCATATATAACAATATGGGAGTTTCTCACATTAATTTCAATTTATCTATTGGAAAAGTTGCATGTTGTTAACAACGTAGACAAGACGTTTTTGTATATAAATATTGAATTCCTACTTGGATGAGAAACCCATAGCCGATGACTTTTGTGTGATTGGTAGTATGTCGAAGAATTGATTTAGTTATAACCTTAAGGAAAGCCCTTGCCATGCATATGGAAATGGAAAGGAGTCTCCTTGACTTATATCTTGTGTGTATTTATTTGGGTTGAGAAATGTGATTATGTGTGAACTATTGATGCATATAAATGTTGTTAAATGCAATGGGTCGTATACATTAAAATGCACATGTCAAAGTATGCATGTGCTAAAAAAAAAATGTGTGTGGTTGTGCACATAAATGGTTATAAGTATGTATGTTATTATGAATTAACTAAACATGGTATGTCATTGGTTGTGTAATTAGGTATGGTGGAGGACATTTGTTAAGAGGTTGGTGAAGGGATGTTGTATTCTCCCACGAAACATCACCAGAGCATGTAACATCAAGGATAATTATGGTATCCACATAGGAATGGTGAACCATACCAATCTTGTACCGTGTGATGAAGGGAATCTAGGTAATAGTTCCTTTAATTATGCTTGATATCACACGATTGATGATATCTATAGGCACAAAGGTGGTTGATAACCAATTGGGGGTATGGTAAAGGAGGCCTTGCTTATGTGAATTTGTTGAATCCATTGATTCATTCATGTGGGTTTGAGTTGGTTATGAGATCATAGGCAAGGAAAGTGAGCATTTATGCCCAAAATGTGAAAGGGAACAACCATGTGTGAAAATCGTGTCGTCAATGGGTTTGTGAGAACCTAGAATCATTGTGCCATTGTCAAATGGTCTCCTCGACACTTGTATTAATGTAACCTTCTTGCATGCACTAAAGAGCATTGGAAGGGGAATAATATTATCTGGGGACTATTGAGCGGTGAAACAAAAGATCTTCCCTTGTGTTGTGTTTGGTTGAAACGAAAGGTGTCTAGATGGTTAATTGAGTGTTTGTGAAGTGTTTGGAATATGTGCCCAACATTTCCTACAACATGTCACATGAGATCATATGATTTGATAATATGGCATTCTTGAACTAATGTGAGTGTGCATTAAGTGAACCATGTGAACTATGTGATTGTGCAAGGTTGTGGTTATGCATACATGTATCTTTGCACACATGCTTGATTGTGCTTATACTTTCACAATGTTTGAATGCGTTGTGGAAATGCACGGTTGTGAAATTATTGTAGATACATTGAAGAATGTTTCATTGTAGTTAAAAACATGAACCACTAAAAATGATTGAATTATTGGTGTGTCATAATTTTGGGATTATTTAATGTGTTGTTGTAATTGTATAAATGAATGGATTGTATGCATGAATATGTATTTTGTTGAACAATAATCTGTCGAGAAGGATAAGAGCGCAAGTAGAATAGTCTTGGATATGGACAATGATAGTAAGTCCATAATGAAGACTAGGACTATTGCGTACAAGCTTAAAAGCTAAGCATTATGAGAAAGTTCTTATAATCGCTGAATTTGACATAGGTGAGATGATGTATCTATCTATTAAAGACACGTGATGCTATTGAAATTTTGGGGAGAATGTAATTATGCTAACACTGGAACCTTGCACTAACCCTTGATCATTTTCAACTAGTGAATGGCTTGAGTTGCCCGTGTGGTTGGCACGAGAACTCCAAAGGATGATACTCTTCTTGCTTACACTATATGGGTTGGATTTGTTCATGCACTGAGTTTGCAAAGATGGGAATTGTCTAGGTGTATTGGACAGTTGTGAAGAGTGGTAGTATGGATGAATATGTGTTGTTGAATTCATCAAACACAATGACTTGGATTAAGAAAAATCATACTCTCTGGGGTGTCAAAGAAAGAAAATATGCAAAGCCTCAACCATGGCAACCATGTGAAGTGGGTACATATTCATAATCAATAGTTTGTTGGCATTGCATACTTCATCTCCCATGATGAACATATGTGCTTTATATGTGAATTGGGAAATTCATGTTGCCCAAATATTTGTTGCCTGGGAATGGCAATGGTAGGTATGTCGTTTTTTAACAATTGTTATAGATATATGCTCATTTATGGCAATGAGGCAATGAGAGCAGAATGGGGAGGAAAGTGACTTGACCTTGTGGACAAGTGGCATCTCAAGGAGCCTTTGATATTTCATTTTTGTTTCCATTTGCCCATTCCTTGAGAGTTTCTTGTTCTTGATTGAACATGCATGCAACGACCTCACGTGGGCATGCAAGATCACTCTGACAAAACATTGGAATTGAATTTGGGAATCATTATTTACCGTTATGGGCTATGCTAGAAGAATCCTCTTCATTATGGAGGGGTTGGCAATTATGGACCAAGGTGAACAATTCTCCATCATTCATTCTTTCTGGACCATCCTTTGGGAAAAAGAGGGAGTTGTTGTTGTTCCATTACTTAAGTTGACATGTTGATGAGAGGAAATACATGGGATTTCAATATTGTTGTGAGAGACACAACATCATCAAGAACCATGGAGTTAAGGACAATAGTGTCCTTATTGCCTAACCTTTTCAAGTCTCCTAAGAGGTAAATTGCATTTGAACTCTTCCTTCACAGAGTTAATGGACAAGCTTGACTCACAAAGGGTTGTTTAAGAGAGAAAGGGGATGTTTGTGTTATGTTTTTTTTGTTTTTTTCAAAAACTGGGAAATATATATTAAAAGTGTGGATGAATCCATTGATTTACAAAAAAGGGGGCCATTAAGGGCCTTCAAAAAGTACAGACTTTGACATCTGGAGGTTTTGAAACAAAATTGATTTTCATAGAGTGTCCTCCTTCCCTAGCTAAACTGCTATGTTTGTATTTCACATAGTACAATCGATAAAAGACTCTGTTGATATATATCGCAAAACAAAACATGGCAACTGAAAATTGAAAGGGCTCAACTACCCGATTCCATTTTGATCTGTTGTTGCTCCCAAATTACTTTTGGGTGGGGCTCGTTGAGGTCCAAAATTTGGTTTACTAAGACTGAGTTTTCATTTTTGGACGGTCCCTAGTCGCTTTCTGGATTGCTTGGCTGTTGTTGTGCTCTTTCAAGCTGATCCAAACGACGTTGCATTATCTCCATGTTGCTACGTTGTTCCTCGATCTGGCTTCTTTGGGCATAGCTTTCATCTTGAAGCCTTTCAATCAGGTGCCTGTGTTGAGAAAGAGTTTCAAGTTCAAACGTCATAGTGGAACTGACAGCTCCCAACTGAACTCTCATCCTGTGATAGCCCATGCATTCTTCCTCGGGGTCCAGCTGACTAGATTCCACGAAAAGGCCTTTGCCACCCTGCATATCTTCAATCGCTGAGGTGCTTTGAATCCTCCAAGATGCGTCCAATCTGTTGGGGGGGGGCGCAAGGGTGCAACGAAATGGGGGAATTGTGGAGGGGAGAGAGAAAGGGTGGGTCCAAAAAATCTAGAGTCCACAGAAGCCACTGGAAAAGCGAATTGGGAAAACTATGTAGAAGAGAGAGAAAGGGTGGGCCCAGAAAGCCTAGTGTCCACATAAGCCACTAGAAAAGGTTTTGAGCGGAACAAAGACGAAACAGAGTGCGGTGGGTAAGAAGAGTCAAAATCAGACGAGGAGGAGCCCCAAAGCACTGGAGGGTGATAAACATAGACAGTTGAGGCCATTGAGATATGATATGGGCAAAACGTACGCTAGGCGAAGGGCAAAGTGAGGAATTCAGGGGGAGGCAAGGAGGAACCCATAAGCACTGAGGGAAGAAAAACTAAAAGACAAAGGAGCGACCAAATAGACTTACCAAAACCACAATACGACTTTTCCCCTGCAAGGACGAGTACATGCCAAAAATTCCCCCATGTTTAGATTAATGTTGGGTTCGTGCCAACCCGAAAGGTCGTTGAATCTGCCTTGTGTGATGTACCTGAGAACTCCATGTTTCCAAGCTTGGATACGAACCTAGCGTCACCTTGACGCATTATCTACGTATCTGGGCTGTCGCACGCCTTGTCCATCTGCGTTGGAGCCTTCATTCCTTGTGTTCCCACGAGCGCGGAAGGACGATACGCCTGATCACCCAGAACCATGATGGATCTAACACCAAGACTGTTAGTTGTCACTGCGCAATGGCCGATGGGACTTGCCATCCATTCGATCCTCCTTCTCCCACTGGCGCTGGCTTATTCCACGTGTTTAAACCACATGCCCTTTGCTACTCTGGCGTTTGCGTGTCCTGTCCACCTGTCCTTGCATGCGCTGGAGCCTCAAAAAGCCCCACCCCCAACCTTTTCCGCGTGTCCAGTCCAGCTATCCTTGCATGCGTTGGGGCCCCAATAAGCCCCACCCCCAACCTGTGCACGCTGGATCCCGGTCATGTGGCGCATTAGGTTAAGGGGGATAATGCTTGAATACCTTCCACGCCTAAAGTTCTAGGCAGTTTCCCAATGGCTTCATTCACCATATTTTCTACTGCCTTGTTATGCTCTCTTAGTATGTGGTAAAGTGTTAGCTTGATGGTCTGAGAGTCGACTCGTGTTCAGTCAATTATTTGTTTTAGGATTAAGTTTTTTGGGTCTGTCCCCTGAACCATCATCCTTATAATAGTCTTGGAGTTGCCTAGGACAATCAGATTGGGAATTTGGTGGGTCTTTGCTAGCTGGAGGCCTTTTAGTAAGGCATAAGCCTCAACTTTGTTATTGGTGTCTTTCCCGAGATTTCAATAGTAATTTAAGATTCCTTTTCCTCCGAGCTCGTAGAGAACTCCCCACACCTGCCTCCCTTGATGTTTGTGTTATGTTGGAAGGAAGATGAGTCTGTAATATTTGAGAACTAGCTATTGTGATTGGAGTGCACATCTTGAAATAAAAAAGCCTGATTATGTTGAAGATTAGGTTGAAAATCATGAATGGGTGTTAAAGTTGCCAATTTGCCTATGTTCTTTCATTGCCTGACTTGGGGGTGGTACTTTCATGAGATGGTGCTTATGGATGGGAGGAAAATCACTCCTATTGAGCTATTTTCCCCAAGTGTTTCATTATCATATAAGTATTTATGTCATTATTCTTTATATGTTGAGAATGTTTATATTAGTTGTTGTTGTGTATGAAGATTGAGTATTTGAATTGGCAAATGCTAGTATGGTTTTGATAGTGACCCAAGAAGATGTTGTGAGTTGTGTATAAAGTATTTGCATGTACATTTTAACGTTGTTACATCCATCAATTTTGGTTGAAGATTGCAAAAAGCAACCTCTGTGTGGTAATAAAGTTGCACACATGCCAATTGCATGGAATTAACATTGTGGGAATCATTGAAGATGCTAGAATAACAATAATATTGATATTTATTGTATATGTGTATAAATGGGATGTGATGTTGTGGGAAATGCCAATGGGCACACGTAAATTACCAAGAAGGTGAATTTGGAAAATATGTGATGTATCAATACCATTCATAGAAGCTAATTGTACTATATATTTGAATTATGCCATGGAACGATAAAAAAGATGGAAGATTTATGCTAAGCATGCATGTAGTTAATTGTTGTTGAGCAGTTATAGATATTGTTGAGTATGCATGTTTACATTTTGCTACAATGTCAATTTTGTATATGTATGTGTATATAAAATCAGTCATGGGGTTGTTGAAGTTGATTTGGATTCACATCAAGCGAATTTGAGTTGGGAAGAATAAAATATATTTTAATAAAGTGCCTTGACAACCGAGGGAGGTGGGTCTAGGTGTATTGCTACATATCTTGCCAACCACAATAGCAATTGGTAACCCCAAGGGACTCAATGAGATTTGAGCTTGTGACTGAAGGCCTCCTCATCAATATCATACCTTGGGCAGATGGTTCAACTGATTGAGCTAACTCTTAGGGATGACCTAAATTATTTATATATGTACACACTTTTTTATTGCCTCGAGAGACACATTCTACAACTCGATATGGGAGAGATGTGTAACATGGGTAATAATGACATTAACATAAGTAGACTCTCTATATG
This sequence comes from Picea mariana, assembly GCA_032191745.1. Taxonomy (NCBI): domain Eukaryota; kingdom Viridiplantae; phylum Streptophyta; class Pinopsida; order Pinales; family Pinaceae; genus Picea; species Picea mariana. The sequence goes on from JASDQU010105097.1 coordinate 140,605, forward strand.
GGAAAAAATACAGTACTTATACTTTAATATTAAATTAATAATGATATAACATTACGTTCAATATTAGTTTGTTAAATTTAAACCAACTTAGATCCATCTTAATCAAGGATTTATCAAGAGATGAGAGGGATCAAACCCCTTCATGTGTAAACCTTAAGGTTTTGCATTGTTAAAATGGTTGTACCCTAAGAGATTGATATGCGTAAACCTTGAGGTTTTGCATTATCAAAATAAATGTACCTCTAGAGATTTGATCCCTCTCAATGCTCGGTAAATCTAAATATAAAATCGATTTAAACTAGTTTTTATATGCATTAAAAATACTTGATATTAATTTTTTGAATTAGAGGGTTTAGAAAAAATATGGATTTTATGGTTTGAATTAGAGATGTGTAATGTGAGTAATGTTATGTCAACATAAGTACACTTTTTAGATGGAAAAAAAACACAATACTTGTATTTTAATTCTAAATTAATAACAATACAATATTATGTTCATTGAATTTATATATAAGATATAAATGAGTTTGCTAAATATAAACCAACTTAGATCCATCTTAACCAAGGAACTATAAGAGTTGGGAGGGATAAAATCCCTTTATGTGTAAACCTTGAGGTTTTGCATCATAAAAATGGTTGTATCCCAAGAGATTAATATGTGTAAACCTTGGGAGAAGACTATGGAACAAGTAAACCACCCCATTTCTTATTACCTTGGCCATAATGTAGCAAACAAAAATTTATACAATCTGATCAATCTATTGTTCAAATTGCAATTATAGCAATTACAATCTGATCAATCTATTGTTCAAATTGCAATTAAGAAGCCATGAAACATGCCTAGCTTGTATTTTGAAATGCCCAGATTATAGATTTAAGAATATTACATTTTTTAGTTGCCAAATTTGGGCAGAGTCCTCCTTGAAAATGATGCTTGAAATGTGGCGATCTAGTTAGAGATAAAAGCACACCAAAACCTTGAGGTTTTACACTATGAAAATAAATATACCAATTTGATCCAGGTCTAGATAATAAAATAGATTTGCACTAAACTTTATCTATATATTTTTAACTAGAAACATGTTACCTTCTATTAATTGTAATTGAACCAATACATAGCCATTGTCATGATGCTAGAGCTACCAACAAAGGAAACCAACTCTGACATCTGAACTTGAGTTTCAAAAAGAGTTTGCCTAAATGGCCAAAGTTGAACTATTCAAACAAAGTATATTGTCTATCAAACTTAAACAAAAAAACTAGAATTGAGACAAAAGACAAATCATGGAACATAGTTGGAAGGCCATCATTCTTCAGGTGCACGCCTGCTGCCATGATGTTGGCGAGGAGTCGACAATCTGGGACAATTACTCTGTGGACGGGGCGACCATGAGGCATTGGACAGTGTTGCAAATCATATAGCATGTCAAAGAGTATCCCAATTTTATTTTCCATCTGCTCCTGACGATATCTCTGCTCAACTATATCTCTGCGAAGGTCGAAGATAAGTTGCAACTGATCTTCTGAAAAGTAGGTGGGCCGTGCTTCCATTCACCGCAGATAAGTATGCTCGTGTTGTTGTGGAATGGTGTCATCCTCATTTCCCCTGCACTCCGCCAAGTTAGGAGCTCTATCCTGTTCATTCCCATCGAGAGGCCCACCGAGAACCTCCTCATTGATTTGAGGCAACTCTTCCTCTATAATTACATGACCCCACATTTCCTCCTCGAGGTGAGAACCAAAAGAATTCCCCTTCTCCTCTGGATAACCCATAGAATGTTGCACCAATTCAGAGCTGCCAAAAGAAGGAGACGAGTAGCGACGCCGACTATAGAGGCTGGGAGCAGTGCCACTGCTTTGGCACAACCTAACTCTCTCACAAGGCATGTTGCTATGAAGGGGCATGCTTAGAACATATGCAAACAAGTGTCTGGAGCAAAAAGAGATTGAAAACCACTCAACAGTGAAAGAACAGAGCTTCTTGTTGCCAACAAGGGTTGCAATGGACAAATGAACCAAGTGCGGACCTTTGCACCAAAAAACCAACACATTGTCCTGAGCATTAAGAGTTCACAAAATTGCATCATTAATCCCGATTAGATGAACAATACCAGAGTTGGAGATTGGATCCATCACTATACTAAAAAATTAAAGGCCTCACATGAGATGTATTGGCTGGGTTTTTAAACTCGTGGTAGCCTTCAATATAGGTAAGAGTGAATAACACCAGGTGGCTGCGCGAGGAACTAGGTGGAAACTCGTCATGGACGCGGAGTTAACACCCCATCCAGGGACATTAAACTTTATATTTCTTCCAAGAAAAAAACACATTTTTATTTGAGATAAACAAAAATAAAATACTTAGGTGCTTTAGGCACAGTCCAAATATGATCAACTAGAGATAGATTTCTTCAGAATCTTTCCCTATAGATCCATAAAGATCCACAACCTTCATAATATCAAGTATATTATCTATCAAGTGATTGTAAACAAATAATAGACTTAAATGTCCCGTGCACTAACAAATTACAAGTTCAAAAGGAATTCATAAATCATTATATGAAAAATGTTGTAAAACCACTGTAAGGCCCTCTTGTACTTCTTTCAAGGAACCATAAAACTTAGGTAGTTGAAGTCCTTCCTTTGAGAGTTGATTTGCAAGCTTGTTGTGCTCTCTATAAATACAAATATAGCTGACCCAAAAAAACTGATTAGATATCGCCTTTAATTACTGTGCTAGTGGAATGATAGAATTATTTTGTACTTGGAGGCTTCCTTTCATCCAGTGAATGACCACAAAAGAATCACCCATGACTTGAAGCTTACCAATCACTCCATCCAAAACATATTTTAGTAAGTAGTATAAGGCCTTGAATTATCCTTGGTTATTTGTTCCTCTTCCTATATTACCTTTTACCTGAAATCTTTGTGTCTCTAAAAGATATAGAATGAAGCCAATCCCGTCGGCAAAATCTGGGCCTTGATAAGCACCATCGAAATATCCCAAGCCAAAGACTTGTCCACCTTTATCTCCGATAGAATTCTTTGTGGTTTAACCTTTGGAGGAACCTTATAATATGCAAATATAACATTAACCTGGGCAACTACTTGACAAGAAGGCATCATCTTCTCTTCAAACAAAATAGAATTTCTAACTATCCATAATCCCCACAGAAACATAAATGAGATTGCCCTGAAATATTTTAGATCTTGTTGAGTAAACCAAACATAAAAACATGTATCTATGAATTCACATTTCGAAAGGTTCTAGATACCCCAAAACCCCCTAACCTCAACTCAGACTTTTCGAGGAAAATTACAATGCAAGAACAAATGTGAAGTATTTTCCTCACTACACTTGCAAAGTAAACAAATACTTGAGCATGCTCTATTTCTTTCATGGAGAGCTTCCCATGTTAAAACTTTATTGTTCAATATGAGCCACATAAACAACTTACACTTGGAAGGAGTCTTAACTTTCCAAAGCTTATACTGTCACCATTTGTTGTCACCTAGTCTTGGTCTAAAAAGAGTCGAGTATCCAAAACTAGAAATATAATTGTCCCTTGATCCATTCAGAACCCAAATTAATTCATATGGAAAATTGTTCAATCTTATATGTGCCTTCTCGAGTTCTTCTGCTTTAAACCCAATATCCTTATGAACCAAGATTGATTATACACTAAACTTTATATGCATTAAAAATATATAACATTAATTTTATGTGCCTTCTTGAGTTCTACTTTAAAAAAAAATGACCTCACCTTTGGACCAAATATCCTTCTCGACCAAGATAGACGGACTGTACACTAAACTTTATATGCATTAAAAATATGTGACATTAATTTTTTGAATTAAAAGGTTTCAATTTTTTTAAATGGATTTTTGTCCCACATCACAGATAGGATGTTTCAAATATATATATGGCAAACTAAATTTCAAAATAAATTTGAAGAAACAATAATCCGTTACGAGTTTTTTACAATTACAATGTTCGTCACTAGAAGCTGTCACTACCTGTCCACATATCGGAGTATTAGTGGAGGTAATGGCGGCATTTGAAAAAAAAGACAAATTTGACCAATGTCAACGTTTTAAAATCGCGGTCACATGGAAGTAGGCCGAATGTTTGAAATATAGCCTTGTTCTGAATCCGTAATTCTCGGAGATCGTACTCTGCCTTGGTCACATGCGCCCCCTAAAGAAGGGCTGAGTCGTACGGCGCAAATTCAAATAAAGATATTTCCCAGTCTTCCTTGTCACTCTTTCGTTTCATTCTCAGCCCCTGCTCTACTCTCCTCTCCGCGATGCTTTGCATCGCACCTCATTACGCTCAGTTGCTGTGAATTGCAGCTTGAAATCRCTYCGTTGCTAGTTCAAATCTTGAGGAGCTCTTTGTGCGGGTCTCCGCTCCATGTTCAGGTAAATAGACTGCAGTTATGAGCTTCTAAATGGCTTTATTTGGTTCATTTTGGTAGTTCTTGAGCAAGTTTTCTTTATTTCAAGCCCGTCTTCGTCTAAAACCATGCAAAATTCTGGGCGTTTCAATGTTTAAAGTTTTATGTATTATCTGTCTTCTCTGCTTGTTCATCGCTGCATTAGCTACTTAGGGTTTTCACTTTCATAAGCAAGTGAAATCCATGGCGAAAATCTAGGGTATCACCGTGCTTTCTTGTTTTCCCAAAACGCGCTGCTAAAGCAGAGCGATTATGTTGAACTGCTAACTGTTCGTTATTTTTCTTGATTGAAAATATTGAAAATAGTGGAAATACCAGGGTTTTCTTCTTTAGTGAATTAGTTTTTTCTTTTAAAGAGTTAGGAAATTTTTTCGTATTGCTTTTGAATTAGTCTGAGGGGCTTAGGATGCTTGCCCGTACGATTGAGAAGGACGGGTGTAGTGATATCAGTCGGCGTATTTTCCAAAGTTCAATCCCTTTGGACTTACAGACTTCATCAGCCGAGTTTGACGGTAAGCAGATCCCAATTACCTTCTTTTGGTGCCAACATCTCTTGATTTCTCCGCATTGGACCGCGGGAGCGAGAAGCGTGGAACGATTTATTTGCACAGTTTGACTATGTATTTTTCTTTTTACATTTTCCTAACGAGTGTTTAGTTCGGTAAGCCTGTAACTAGTTTTGGATGCGTATGCTATTTTCACTTGGAGCATTGTTTTAGAAATTCATATTCTAACTATTTTTTGAATTCCCAGTGAAGGAATTGGCAAACAACGACAAGGGATTTTGTAGAAAATTAAAAAATAAGGAAACGCATGTTATATTTCCAGCATTCTTCTTCGTCTTGATATTCATTCTTTGCTTCCATTTCTGCCCAAGTACGGTGTGGCTTGAGTTATTTAAGCTTTGCTGCTGATAGGTTGGCTGGTCTGACAAATGCTTAGAGCTTTACTACTAGGAAGCTGCCTGCATCTATTCTCAAAATTTGTAGAAACCCAGCTCTATAACATTCATTATTCGGTGGGTGATGAGATTTGGAAGGAATTCTATAAGTGTATTCTTTGAGTATTTAGGCTAGTTTCAGGTAAATAAAGTTGTTGCTTTAGTACGAGGCTGCATCGACAACTTGATTGATTGTTTAGGGTGACTCACGCACACACTTTCATTTCATTCCTAGAAGAGTTCTAAAATACCAATTATTGATGGGTAAATTAGAAAAATCTAGTATCAATATTTTTTGGATTTCGATCAATTTTGATATTATGTTTATTTAGAGCTAGTTATTTTGCATGCCGTAATTGTTTTTCTTTCTTTCCTTCTCACCAAGGTATCATGTGTGGCTCATCAATACATGAATTTTTAAAGGCTTGTTTTTGGCTGGTTTCTTGAATTTATTTCAATATCAGCGTTTAGAAGCACCATTATTAGTTCAAAATTGGATTGGAATTGCTTCTTTTTTCTCTCAAGAGTTATAGAAATCCTACATTAATATATTAGGAGCTAGGATTTTTCTATTTTGCTTGATGTTTGTTAAAATTTCATGTCAATTTGAAAGGTAAGATACGTGGATAGATGGATGCAATTTTATTCTAAAGGTTACACTAAAACCCACCAAAAAAGGAGAAAAATGAGAAACAACTTAGATGATATGATTTCCTTGTCCATGAAGGTTCCAAAACATATCCAAGGCGAAACAACCCCTTTCTTCCAACATTTAATAAAAGGAGTGATGGACTATAGTGCCTAATGTCTAGATAGTCCATTATTTAAAGCACCTTGTCAAATGTTCAATTCATTTGCAAAGCCTTATTTGCATAGATTCTCAAGAATTGCGTTACAGAATTGTCTATCCCATTGAATGGAGTTCTCTAGGGGTGTAGGCCTTGAGTAGTGGCAAGTGCTACATTTCTTGTATTGTTTGATTCTCATAAGATGATTGAAAAAGGAAAACGGTTTTCGATATATGTGTTTGAGTGAGTGTTGTTACAATGCTTGAATTGTTTTTTTCTCATAAGATGATTGAAGAAGAAAAATGCTTTTGATGTCTTTGTGTGTGTGCACTCGTGTTTTTGCATTAGTGTACTCCATTATAATCTTTGTGAGTTTTTTGACCCCTCATACATTTTGTAGGTGAAGGCAAAAAAAGGGGGAGAGAGAATTTAATAAATGTTGAATTTTAATGATTAAATATAACATCTCCACCATAACTCAATACTTGCCATGAAATTGTCTTTTTTTAAGAATGCTTCTTGTTGGCCATTACAAATTGGCATAGTTGGGGGTGCAATGTGCCTATATTTATGATTTGTATTCTAGTGGGCGAGTCGAAATTGCCTAGTGTATCTAAAATACACAATCAATAATACAATTTAAATGGTTATGGTTGTGCTTGCAAGGAACCATAGATATATATATATTCCAAGTTCACGTTACATTGATGAACAACCCACCTTATATATATTTGATTAAAATTCCAAGTTCATGTTACATTGATGAACAACCCACCTTATATACAAATAGAGTGTAAGAGTCGTAACTCTTCACACGATTGGTGATATACATTGGACCATAATAATTTATTAATTATTCATCTATATGTAATCATTAGCCTATATTAGGTATATTACATATGCACTTTAAATTTCTTTCCATAAACTTAAATAAACAAAACACAGGTAAGAAAACCATGCACACACAATTCATCACACAATACACCAATATTTTCACTATGGAACCTTGGTGGGGAATAAAGAGTTTCTTTGAGTTTCTAGGTCAATAGAATGCTTACAAATTGTAGTTGAACTGAGCCATTTCTTGAATGATTGGGCTATCCTAATCATTCATGAAGCTTTGATTCGAATGGCACTTGTATGCCAACTATCTGAAAAATGATTTATTTCTCACATGGTTGCTCTAGCTCAATCTATGCCTCAGTTTGGGACCCAATGCCTTTCGTTGTCCTTGGGTTTACCTTGTCAAAGTTTTTTGGGTATACTCTGCAAGGCAAAACTTGGTCACATATCTTTGGTACCTGTTCCCTTCTCTTTTTCAGGTTTTGGCAATCAATTTATTTTGCCCTTTATTTGGAACAACAAAACCCTTTTGAAAGTTTGGCTTTCTTTTGCCTTCGCATTCGATTTTCATTTGCTTCGCAGGTTTTATGAGTTTTCCCTTGTGCTAGAAAAACCTAGTGACAAATTCCTAGTCTTCCAAAAGTATGCCAAACATGTCTTGTGGTTAGTCAATGGGTTCGATCTTTGCTCAGTTATTTAGCTTGCCCTTTGCTCGATGTTTGGCTAATCTAGTGGCCATCTTCTTTGTTGAGTGTTACCCCTCATATTGACATGCGTGGTAATGACATATTTTTAGGGGTAATTTGTAGTGATGCTGATGGACTATAGATACACACCATTTATTTTTGCTTGATGATGGTGCATCTTGAGATAGTGTGGATAGTGATTTTTCGTGATGTTGCTCGAGGATAGTGCTTCTTGGATAAGCGTAGTGGTGATCCTCCATGATGTGGTTGATTTCCTTGGTGGGTGTTGCATTCTTCATGTTCGCATACTCCTTGATGTTGATGGATGGTGATGATGCTCATGGGTGTTGGTTATCTTCATTACCTTGATTCGGCTTATTAGATGATGGATGCTAGCTCATTGCTTCATGGTGGTGCTCCTTGAATGTTTGTATGGAGGTTTAGGCATTTGACATGATATGGCTCTTGTAGAAGAGTGCTACCATTTTACATGTCTATTTATTTCTTATGATGATATTAGATATAATAAACAAATATTTATGTAGATCGCTCACCTCCTTGCCTAGTTTGGAGTCCCCTTGGGGTTTTGGAAAGGCCTTCATGCAAGTTGATAGTAGAGCTAATTGATTAGATGTTGGAATCTACTATGCTATAGTGTGACGATTAAAGTTATATCCAACTCTCTGAGAATCTAGTGTTTCACAATTGCTCCAAGCACATAGATATCCGGTCCCAATTTCTCAGGGATAGAGTCCAAAAGGGAGCAATGAGTCTTGAGTATATTCCTTCGGATACACAGGTTGTAGACATATTGACGAAGCCCCCGACAAAGGGGAAGTTAAAGATGTGAGGGAGAGATTGGGTGCAAGGTTGTCGGAGCACAGAGCGGAGCGAGATTGTTTTAGTGAGTGGGAGCATTGAGAGTGTCATTTTTCCAAAAATCCTCGGGAGCGGAGCGTCTGTTATATACAAGGCTGTTGGGAGCGGGGAGTGGAATCAGGAGGCGAGAGAGGGAGCGAGAGTGTTTTTTATATAATACATAACAATATATATATTTTGATGCATATATATAAAAAAAAACATGCAAAATACTGAATCAATTGCAAAAAACATGAAAACATAGATATAAGATCATTTAACTAATTGATTAGTGATGAATCATGATCATTAAAGCATCAACGGTCAACCATTTAGTACACATATAACATTAATCATAAACATTTGTCATCAATAGATTGTAAAAGACATA
>JASDQU010105098.1:0-12161 GCA_032191745.1 Picea mariana
TAGTCCATACTTATTTGACCGTAAGGCAATCTTCTACAGGACAAAGAATCAATATCAATTCACTAAAGCAGGTCATGATTATGTGGTTCATGCTCATCATGTTAAAGAAAATAAAACACTTCAAACAATGGAACAATTAACGAATGCAGTGCCAGCATGCAACAAACCAATAATTGTTTCAAATGAAGTAATTGATCTTAAGAAAGAACAAAATATGGTTGTTGAATGGAAAATCAATCATAAGTTGCTTCAAGATAAGCTCATGTCGTGCAAATACTTCAAGTATATCAGTTCATTTGCAGTTGTCTTTTTGATGCTATCATTAGCAATGTTTTCTACATGGATGATAGTGGCTTCAGTAAGATGTAACCGGGTTCAAATGGCTAACAATATACTATCAGTTGTCATGCTTGTGTTACAGTTGATCTTGATGAGACAGGTGCACAGGACAGAGTTCAGAGACAGAGAGCAAGCCGGGTGGCCTATCCCGAGCTTGTTGACTGGTCAGTAACCTTTTGGGGACCAAAAGATCTTATTGTGGGGAGGTGTGATCCGAAATCAGATCTAGAAGCCTGTCAGGGCTTGAAAAATGCTTAAAAATGAAAGTGCTCGAAATGCAACAAAACCTATGCCATTTCATTTGTCTCGTCTTCCTGATTNTAGGTTTTGTTGCATTTCGAGCAACAAAACCTATGCCATTTCATTTGTCTCGTCTTCCTGATTCCGGTGGTATATTTACTTTGTCAAACGGGCTCCGTATGGAGAAGATATCGCATTCTATCCGAAAAGTCAAACAGGCAAAAAATTGCTGACTGTGCAATCCGTACAGTCCGTACGGACGCTGACGTGGCATGTCCGTACAGACGACACATGGCAGGTCTGTACAGGTGACATGTGGCAACCTCAGGTAGTGACACGTGGAAGGCAGATTTGGACATTTCGGTGTACGGATGGACCTATCCGAAGGTGACATGTGTCACCACTGGAAGGGTGACACGTGGCACAGATGATGTGGCAGGGATGACGTGGCAGGTGACAGAGCCGTACTATAGGGCTGGCGTGGCAAGGTGATGTGGCATGACATGGCAGTCATTTATTGGGAGGTTCTGAGTGAATCGTTTGCTAACATGTGGTGTTTATTTGGCAAGTGATTGGGTGCCACGTGGCCCAATCACGGGCTTCCACGTGGCACCCCGATATTGGTCTATTTGGTTTTTGGTTTGTTAATCAAAAGTTTTTGTAGTCGACCGGATTTGAACCGGTGACCTCCCCCTTTACCAAAGCCTTATCAAAGTCCGACTAACCAATGCGCCATGCTACGTTTCTTGACAGTCATATGATACGAAATGTATTTAAGTTTGATCATGTGTATGTTGGCGCAGGGGTCGGGTCGGGGCTTAGCCCCGACCCGTGGTTTTACATTAACATATGACCATGCTATAAAAATGTGCGCGGGGGTTTTGTTTAAGCCACGATTTTATTACATTTTCCACGAGACCGAGAGCTAGTGGGACAGGGGCCAGCGCTTAGCCCTTTGGGCTAGCGCTTGGCCATATGGTCCATAAGACCTTGCCAAGAGGGGCACGCGCTGGGCAAAAGGGGGCTAGCGTCCTATTTTAACCATATTATAGTTAAAAGTGGTTTTTTTTTTTAATTGATTTTGGGTTTTAATTATTGTTTAGCCCATTTTTAATGTAATTAATCTATTTTTGGGAGTTATTGGGTAGTTTTGGAGCCTAACTTCTTGGAGGAAGTTGGAGATGAGAAACCAACTTCCCAGTTATATAACCAAGGCCTGTTTGAGGCCAGGGGACAGCTTTTGGAGGGCATTCAGAGAAGAATGATGCTAAGGAGAAGCCAAGCCAAGCCATTTTGATGCAGAGAAGCTTTTGAGGAGGAGACGCTGTCGGATCATTTCTGGGAGCTCCAGACGTCCATTTTGTGTGTCATTTTCTTTGCAGGGTTCTAGAGATTTGGAAGAACATGACCAGATTAGTCTTGTAGCCATTTGGCATTGTAGTGATGTACTTTTGAGCTTTTGAACAGAAATAAAGAAGCCTCCCCCATAGAGAAAAAGGCCCGGAGACGTAGGCAAAGTTGTGCCGAACTCCGTTATCAATCTGCGTGTTATGGTTTGCTGTTTATTCTTTCATTTCAGATCTGCAAATGTATATATGGCTGTCATAATTCCTCTTCTTTCCTCATTCTTTCACTTAGTTTCTCAAATGGTTAATTAACGCATGCAAAATTAAAACTCAACCATAAGTCATTAAAAGATCCTACGGATCACTTCTATCACTCACTTCTCCAGACATTATATTTCTTCAGAAAACTCTGGTTGATAGTAAAAAGGCCAGAGAATTCTTAAAAGAGTTTCATCCTAAATGACATACTTTCTTAGTTAACTCTCTTGGAACCTTTGAGGGTTTGGAAGTGACTTGGGACCCAACCATTTATGATTTCTCTCCCTTTCTTTGTTGTGAGGGAATTTTACTATCTAGTTCTTCCCGAAACAACAACAAAAGCTACAACATTCTCAATGTATATGTTCCTTGTTCCGATAAACAACTTTTTTGGGAGAATACTAAAGATTGGGGAATTCTCGATTTCGACAATTTAATTATTGTTGGTGATCTCAATATCACTACTTCTATTGGGGAAGTTTGGGGGGAAACTACTACCCAANACTGGAATATTTCTTCTTTTCCTTGTTCTCAGCACACAACCTAGTGGATTATGTGCCAGCTACTTTGGATCCTACTTGGTGGAATGGGCGAATGGGATTTGACTCCATTTCTAAGCGACAAGACCACTTTCTCATTTATGCTCGCCTCATCTCGATAGATGATAGAATCCACACTTGGGTGAACTTTCCATTTGTATCAGACCATGCTCCAATTATTTTACATATGGAATCTTCCCAGCACATGATTGTGTATCCTTTCAAATTTAATTCGGTTTGGTTACTTGAAGCTGATTACAACACTATTGTTGCTGATGTTTGGAAGGATCTACAACTACTTTCCGAATCTCGCATTCAACATCGTTTTACTTGGAAAATTAAATGTCTTAAAGCTCACACCAAATATTTGGCTTCCAACAAACGAAAACTTAATTTACAAATATTGCTAGAACTTGACACAAAAATTCAGTCTCTTCTACTTGCAGAAGTAAATTTGGGTACTCCAGGAGATAGTAGTCATATTTTAAAAGATCTTGAAACAGAGAGGAATCAACTCCTACAAAAAGAAGAAACTATTTGGAGGCAACGATATAGAACTAATTGGCTTAAATGCGGTGACCTCAACACCAAATTCTTTCACAGTTATGCAAGCTACTGCAGTAGTAAAAACAACATTTGGGAGATAGAAGATGCGAGAGGCTCTCACCATAGAGGACAACCTGCATTAAAATCAGCTGCGGTTAATTATTTCAAACCTATTTTTGAGGCAAACGCCTTTGCGAATCTGCATACTTCATTTTATGTAGCTAGCCTCTTCACTCATATTATAACTGGGGAAGATTCTCTTTTTCTTAACTGTCCTTGCACCATGCCAGAGATTTTGACTGCACTAAAATATTTCACTAAGGATAAAAGACCAGGCCCTCATGGCTGGACAGTAGAATTCTATCTTCACTTTTTTATTTGGTTGGCCCGAATCTTCTGGAGCTCGTGGAGGATTCTAGTCTAAATGGAAAGGTGGAAGGTTCCATAAATTCGACCTTTTTAACTCTTATTCCTAAAGCTGCCACCACCATTTCTTTTGGTGATTATAGACCCATTGCTCTCTGCAACCTTTTCTATAAACTCATATAAAAAATTATTGCTACCAGGATCAAGCCCATCCTCTCTCGGATCCTTTCAAAAGAACTACTGGGCTTTTAAAAAGGTTGACAGATTCTTTATGCTATTGGAACTTCTTAGGAGTGCTTACATAACATCAAATCAAAAAAGTCAAAGGCGCTTATGCTTAAATTGGATCTCAAAAAGGTCTTCGATTGCATTAATTGGGACTTTCTCAAATTGATCTTAACATAGAAAGGGTTCAACCACTCATTGATCAAGTGGATCATGAGCTGTGTGGTCAGTGAAAATCTTGCCATCTTGGTCAATGGTGAATCCTCTTCCTTATTTCTCATTGGCAGAGGACTGTGGCAGGGCTGTCCTCTCTCACCTTTGCTCTTTATTTTGGCTATGGAAGCCTTGAGCCTGCTTCTCAAATCAAGCCAAGAAGAGGGAAATATTTCAGGTATAAAGGTGTCCAAGTCCATCAAGGTATTACACCTACTTTTCTCCAATGACGTACTCATCATGAAAAATGATTCTATATAGGAATAAAAGGAGATTAAAGAGATTTTAAAAATATTTTGCAGTGCCACGGGTCTTTCGATCAATTTGGAGAAATCCTCTTTCCATTTTGCAAATCTACATCAACAATATTTGGAACAACTCAAAGGTATCTTCCAATTTTATTTCTCCCATCTCTCCTCCGGTCTCAACTACCTGGGTTATTTGTTAAAAGAAGACTCCTACACGTTGGTGGATTGGAACTGGTTACTTGCTAAAATTGAAAAAAATATTGACCACTGGTGTACGAGATGACTTTCCCTTGGAGGGCAGTACACTCTTATTAAATATGTCCTCAAAGGAAAACCTATCTATTGGATGTCCCTTGCAGCTATCCTTGTTGAAATCCTCATAAAAATCCACAAATTATTTTTTAACTTTTTGTGGTCAGGCTACTCTGATCACTCTCGACAACATCTCTGTAATTGGCAAGATTTGGTAATACCAAAACAAAAAGGAGGTTGGGGGTTTCAGAATATTTTTCTTTTCATCCAAGCTCTTGCTGCAAGTTCCCTCTGGCGCGCGTTGACTCTACCTGGCATTTGGAATTCTATAATAAAGGAAAAATATCTCAGCCACCACTCTATAAACAACTGGCTACACTTGGAAACTGCTTCCTCCAGGCCGGCTTCTTTCTTTTGGAGAAATTTATCAAAATCTAAACACCTGCTCTCTCATTGGCTCTGTTAGCTCCCTAGATCGGGACACTTCATCACACTTGAAAGAGATTGAATTATGGGCATGGATGTCATCTCCATCTTCCCTCATCAACTGCTGGAACATTTACAATCTAAAAATATCTAGTTTCTCTACCAAGCAAAGGACTTTTCCAGATTAGAATCTTTGCCTGATTGATAGCGCACAAGTGAATCGCTTGAACTCAATGCAAAGCATTCCTCTATCCGGAACACTTACTGCACAACTCTTACACATTCATTTATCCATATTACAGAGATGGAGGATTGACTTCTTTGGTTTGGGGGTGATCATTCTGGTTTATAAACTGTCCAAAATTTATACACAACCATTTCAAATTTGTGCTGGCATACTAATCTCATTGGCTGGAGAAAACATATATGGAAATGGCATATTCCACCTAAAATCAATTTTTTTACCTGAATTTTGACTGCTCACAAGATTAACACCTGGGATTTATTACAAAGGAAGGGCTGGACTAGGCCAAATATCTGTCATTTGTGCCACAAGGACTTCAAATCTGCAGATCACCTCTTTATCAAGTGCACATTTTCCAGAAAAGTCTAGGTTATACTTGCCTCGGGTTTAAAAATCAAAACATTTTGGGATGGGCCCATTCTCTTGGATTGTTTCGATCTTTAGTCCCATAAGGAACAAAACCACATGCATCTACCATCCTTGGCCCGCTGTTCTATTTAGCTGGACATAAATAAAACTATCTTTGATAATGGGACCCCTTCCTCGAGCCCTACTGCATACAAAACGCTTGGAATCTATAAAAATTGGAATGATCTATATCTTAGAAAGTCAAGACAACAACTCATAAAGAAAGCACCTGGCATAGACAACAATCCTACTGGATGGTTTGATGGAGCAACGCAAACTAATGGAACCTAGAATGGAATTGGTGGGTTGGTTAGAATCTCAAAAAATACTTATTATAAATGGACCTTCAACTGTGGCCCAGGCACCAACACCAGGGCATAATTATTGGGCGCCTGGGCCACACTCGTTTTGGCCTCCAGACTTCAAATTGAAACCCTCTAGATTCTAGGAGACTCCAGAACTATTATCGAGTGGTTGAGCAACAAGGGAGACCTACAAGTTATCTCTCTCTTAGCCTGGAAGGACCGAATAAGAACACTACAACTCTCATTCAGTAATCTCAGCTACAAACACATCTACCGTGAGCATAACAAATCAACAGATCAGTTATCAAAGGAAGCTCTACCAAAAAAAGAGGGCATCTTATCATACATTCTTTGGATAGATGGTCATGGGGGGCCTCCTCTCTTTTTTACTCTCTTCAAAGAGCATCCTCCATCTCCCTTCGTGGACTTTTCTGTTTTTTGAAAAGTTGATGTTTTACTACAGGTTTTTTAGCAATTCATATATGTCTCTTGATTTACCTTATCTTGAGAATTTTCACCCTTTGCTAGTCGAGAGACCGCTATAGGAGAAATTTCTCACACTTTTTTCAGCTCCTCTTCAGCTGTGTTTTTGTATCATTTCAGATATGAGAACATATTATATCTTAATATAATAAAGAAATTTTCCAGTTGGAAAAAAAACCATGTCAACAATTAACATTGAAAAAACTGAATGTAAAGGCCTTACCTTCGTGGCAATCACTAGTACCACCTCTTCAATGGATTTGCAAATATCATCTACATTGTCCTTCGAACACTATACAAAGATGCAATATGGTGCATATGTATATCTCTGAAATAAATAAAAAACACATCTAAATGCTTTGTCGATATAACTTATAAATAACTCTTCTTATACCAAAACAACATTATACATTACCATTATTATATTCCCTATTATAAATTTCTTTTCTTCTTTACTATTCATTAAAACATATAAACAACAAATTAAATTTTTTAAATTTATCTATATTATTATTATTATTATTATTTTTAATTTATACATTAAAAAATTCACACAAAACAAAATAAAATATAATCCTAGCCTCTATTATGTATCCTATAAAATTAAAATAAATAAATAAAATAAAACAAAATATGATCTTAACCTCTATTCTATCGAACAAATACACAATTAAGATAAATAAATAAAATATGATCTTAGCCAATATTCTATCATCCAAATACTAAAAATTAAAATAAATAAATAAGTCACTTCCTCCCCCACACTATAAAAAAAAACATATATAATCTTACATTTCACTACATTACAAAAACATTCAACACCATATATTTCTTCATTTAATAGATTTACACACTATTAACAAAACATATATAATCTTACATTTCACTATATTACAAAAACATTCAACACCATATATTTCTTCATTTAATAGATTTATGATTGTTTGCATGTATCCAATTTTTGCATCTATCCACTACTTTCTACATTGCATTCACTACTTTCTACATTGCATTCACCCATAGGGATTTCTAGTTTATAGATTTAACACACCATATCATTGTCGATATTAGACACAATATAAAGGTGTATCATATGATAGATAGATTGAATTATAGGAATAGCTTGGGTTATGGTTGATATATAAAATTATAGAACAACCATGAAACAACAAGTGTTTTTCATGTAGCTTAGTGGAAATTGTACTCCATTTTATGTATTTAATAGAAATTGTATCTTGTTATTTTTATTTCTTGAAATGTTGTGTTTTTTCATTTTATTCTCAATATAGTTTGAATAAACAATATTCGATGAATATCCTCTCTTTATTTGTTGGGGACATGTTCCAAAACATGTTAGGGTATAGGGAGTTAGGCCTCGAACTAACTAAGTCTAGTGAATACCTCTTTCATCAACACAAGCAGCCTCCATGGAGGATGAAGCAAAGAGAGATGGTGGAGTAGGAGATCCTATCAAGTCGTTTCTCTAACAAGCTCTTTAGTGATAAAGGAACATGATAATGGACCATTTTGCCCAAATTTTTTTGGTGACTCCCAATAGTGACATAAGTGCCTTTGAAAAACATTCATTTCTAAGGAACCACACCTTTCAAGGTACAAGATAATTTTTATATCCCTCTATTTAAAGGCATGATAGATGCAAAAGATTTGGGGAGATTGTTAAATATACTAAAGGGTTATTTCTTTGCTCCTAACTTTTCCATAAGTGAGAAGAATACCTTCATGTTTCTAAAGTCCTTTCACCATGTAAAAGATTGTTGGGATAATTATTGTGTGCAATATGTTAGAGATTATTCTGAAATTTATGTGACAAAACCCAATTGGTAAGAATTTTTTGATGCCCTCTAGGAAGATTATTTACTTGTTGGAAACTATGAATATCAATATACAAGATGAATGACCTTGCGCCATGGTAAAGACTAGAATTTCTCAAAGTATAATGATGCCTTGCATAACCTATGCACAAAATTGGGTATTAGGAATTATAAATGACACTTGGTTCTAAAATACTACAGTCCTAATAGATACATCCAAGTGAAAATGGAGTTTTTAGACATCTCTTAACTATGAGTCACTTACTATTATGTCATTAAGTTTTAACAAATTTTTTGACAAGGTGTAAGAAAGAGTATGCAGTCAGAATCAACCACAAAAAAGGAACATAAAAGGTGGTCCTAAATCTCAAAACAAAGCACAAAGGAAAGGTAACTAGCCTCAAGACAACCAATCAAAATAACATGTAAATAAGGAGAACATGAATTCAAAAGAAGACACAAACAAGTGGTGTGACGCCCACATAATTTTTGGGCACAACAATGACAAATGTCACACTAGATAATCATTATTAGCCAAGATGAAAGCCTTGGATTCTTTCAACCCAGATGTCGTAAACTCCCACATATATGGGAAACCAAATTTGTCATGGAACCTAGTGTTACTATTGACATTACAAACATCCAACCATAAGAACCAAAGGAGCTTGAGGAAGGTGAGTAGTACTTCCACTCACAAATGTGTGTGAAGGGGATATTATTACATTTCATTATCAAGAACTACACCCAAAAGAACTTGATCTCAGCATAGGTCATCAAGAAGATAAAGTTGAAATTGACATTGCACTATCATCCATACACCATTGGTTGAATAAGCCATGGTTGATACATCTACATCATTCAAAAATTCTTCTTGCAATATGACATCAAGACCTCCAAATATGATGTATTGTGTGATGTTTCCCTACTTGAACTTTTTGGTGTTCTTTTAGGCCAACCGTATATGTAGAGGCATTGTGCCATTTACTAGTCCATGGCTCATAGTGTCATAATTATCACCCTGGGATATCATATCTATATAATATTAGAGGTACACCCAACTATTGTAGTCTCCCTAATCAGTACCAAGTAGTGAAAGAGCATAATATCCCAAACTACTAGATTTTCCTCTTAATTTATGGTAGAAAGAAGCCATGAAAATCATTGTGGTTGCTAAGGACTTTACGAGGGATCCCTTGACATAGAAGAGATAGGTATATCAATTAGTGGAAAGATACAAAGTCATATTCACCTCATCTATGAGAGTGCATTTACTCTTTCAAGTAAAGCATTAAATTGATTTGACATCTGATGCCCCTTTGCTCAATGCCCCTTTATACACTCTATTATGAAGATTGAGAACAACAAACTCTAGATTCAAAATATGATATAAAAAGGCATCATTCAACCAAGATCCTCAACCTATAAGAGGCCTATTGTATCATTTCAAAAGAAGGATGGGACATGATGACTCTATATTGACTATAGGGCCTCGATCAAAATCATAGTGAAGAACCTATGCCCCATTCCATATTGATGATCATCTCAATCAACACAAAGGTTTCAAGTTTTTAAGAAAGGTTTAAGCTGCGCATGTACAGAACAAACAAACCAAACCTTGTAAGACATGTTGCGCATGTACATGATGGACCAAAAAAAGCGTTGGGAGGAATTCTTGCCTCTAGTAGAGTTCGCTTACAATAATAGTTACCAAAGCACCATTAAGATGACACCTTTTGAGTTTCTTTATGGGCGACCGTGTCGGATGCCCTTGAGTTGGGATCAGCTTGAGGATAGGGTCCTGGTGGGACCAGAAGCGATACAAGAAATGGAAGAGAAAATGCAAACCATAAGACAAAGGATTAAAGAAGCGCAGGATCGACAGAAGAGTTATGCCAATGTGCACCGAGTCGACCGTAGTTACGAGGTTGGAGATCGAGTTTTCTTGCGGGTTAAACCGCATAAGAGATAGATCAAGTTTGGAAAGGGAGATAAAATCTCTCCTAGGTTCATGGGACCTTTCAAGATTGTGGAGAAAAAGGGGCTCGTGGCCTATCGACTAGCCTTGCCTGATTCATTGAGGCGTATGCACGATGTTTTTCATGTATCTATTTGAGACATTATATTAGTGATCCTACACATGATATTGACATGAGTTCCTTGTAGGTATCGGACGAGGGAGCGCTCACGGATGAGTCGGTCCGCATCTTAGATCATCACATTCAATAGTTACGACGTCGAACGGTAGATCAGGTCAAGGTCCAGTGGGACAATTATAGTCCACACTCGGCAACCTGGGAGGACGCATATGATATGCGCTGGCAGTTTCCATTTTTGTTTGATAGATAGACTTATGATACTGTGATACATTTATTTCGACATTTATACTATGAAACTTCGAGACAAAGTTTAGACCAAGAGGGGGTGTATGTAACATCCCGCTCTGGCGCACTAAGAAAACTTATTCTTTGAGGACGCTTGCTCGCAAGTGATTCAGACTATTATGATATTAAAACTTCTATCCTTGATTATGATGCGATATGATAGATGACATGATGTTTTACTGCTTGGACATGGACAAGTGATATTAACTCGGTTTTACTGAGTGTGCAGGGTTTTTGACCTTGAGGATGCGGAGGCATCGACGGGACCCCTTGGACTCTGGATCGAGTCAGGGAGTGTGCTTTGGGGTTGATTGTTTACTGTGATCTTAGTATATTTGATTTGATGATATGATGTGGACATGTTCTGATACGATTGTTGATGATGCAGGATGATGATAGCTTGTCGACTAGACTCACATATGGAGTAAAGGGGCCACACATGATTTCCAGAGAGGTTGAGGGAGAGGTGTGGACAACAGCCCAGCCACAACCTACTAGCACTCTCGTCGTGGCTCGAACTGTAGGTTAATGATTACCTAGTTTGAGAGGATCCACGATGCCGTGAGGGCAGACTGCGACAGTCACTCATGATGATTCTAAGGGGCACGCAGTAAGGCGGGGGCCTTATTCCTTAGATCCCTTAGTCTCCCACAAGTTCACCTGGCGGAGTGTTGACTCCAGGGGTTATAGATGTCTACCAATAAGTCAAGTTGGCGAGTGGCACCCTTGGAGCACGTGGTGCGTCCTGAAGGGCACGTCACATTGATGTTGAGGAAGGAACAAACCTAGATGGCCCCAAGACATTTAACACATTAAGAAATTCTTAAAACGACTTCCCTAAATAATTGTTGCCCGTTTCAGAATCTAAATCTAAGTCTAAAACTTCCCTAGGGTAAAATTTTGTTTAACCTTAAGAAAAGACCCTATAAAAAAATAAAAATAAAAATTTAAACAAAAAAAAAACCACTCAAGTTATAGTTTTAGTCTTCATAATTTTTGGGGTAAAATGAAGAGAGTTATAATTTAATTAATCCATGGTTTTAAATGGTAAAGAAGAAATAAAATATTTAACTTGTGGAAGTATAAAAAGATATTAAATTAATAATAAAATGAAAAGATTAAATAGTGCAACTGCCATTTTGGCTTTATTAAGAGGGGAAAGAAGGGAAAAATAAAAATTAGGAAACTAAGAATTGGAGGAAACATAATAAAGGAAAGAAGGGAACTTATGGTAAAAAGCGAGGTCAACATAGTAAGAAATTTGCAATTAAGAACCTTCTAAAATGAACTAAATTAGCAACATCATTGTAGGGAAAGTATTTAAAACATGTAAGGGGATCTAGGAACACCTAGGAGTAAATTTAGGAGCAACTCTAGGTGGGTGACGAAAATGAGACAAGTAATAAATTTAAGGAAAATAAATATTGGAGGAAAGAGGGGGATGGACGACACTTGTGCGAAGGAGAATATTTAGAATATTTTTATTAAAACTTAATTTAAATGTGATTTA